>LOEQ01004970.1:41884-65030 GCA_001685075.1 Bramus lutescens | reverse complement strand
TCTCTCTCTCTCTCACACACACACACACACACACACACACAGAGAGAGAGAGAGCAGGGATTGGTTGACAGAAAGTGGTGGCTTCTTGAGCAATGAGTTGGATTCCATAGGCTGTCCTTTGCTATGCTGGTGGCCCACCCTGTGGATTGGGGCATGGAAGGGATCTCACGTGTTCCTGCATTCCTGCATTTTCAGCTGTGACTCAAGTCTTTCAACTGGCAGTCTTCATGGGCAAGCCAGAGATGGCCCCAGGTCTCTGAACAGTCAGCTGGTCTGTGAATAAGGTGACCTATTGCTTCTCCTCTGTCAGGCATCAGTTCTCACTCACGGCCTGTGGGTCTTAGCTCCGAGCTCTTTTGTCACACCCCAGGGGACACTGAGCAATACGTGGAGACATTTGTGATGGTCACAACTGGAAGGTGGGGTGACTCCTGGCATCCTGGTTAGGTCAAGGACCCTCTTAACCATCCCACGATACACAGGAAAGATCCTACCCTAGACCATGGTGCACCTTGCATATACAGTGCAACCTGCTTTGCTCTGCGCTTGACCTCCTAGCTGGCCTTGGTCTAGATCAGTCTCCACCCTCAGTAAACACAAGTCAACTGAGCAGGAACTGTTGTGTTCTGAAGATGCTTCAAATGTTCGTTTACTCATCCAATTTATCCATTCACATCATCACTCACTTTCATATACTGAGACTTGATCATGTGCCAGGCCAAGACCAGTGAAGACACAGAAACTGCATAGATAAGGTGCTTCCCATTCCAATATTCTTTGTCCAGCAGGGGTATAAGACACACATACATATACACACATATCAACACACACGTACAGACACGCTCTTATACACATGCAGATACACACACACCCCAGCATATACATGCACATACACAGACACATATACATCAACACATACATGTAGCCACATTTATACAAAGCAGATAAACACACACTCCAACATACATATGCACATACATACAAACATACATACACCAACACATACATGTATCCATATTTACACAAAGCAGATAAACACACATTCCAGCATACACATGCATGCGCACACACACGAACATACATACACCAAGACATACATGTAGCCACATGTATACACATGCAAGTACACACACCAGGACGCATATGCTGAAACACTCACATACCAGCATACACACACATACACACACACGCACACACACCCCATCTCAGATGTAGGCACACATATGTGTACACACACACTCACAGATATACACTTTAGCACATATATGCACAGCCCCCAACGTATGCATATACAAGTGCACTCATAAAAATGCCTGTGCACATTCATGTTCATGTGCACATAAAGACAAATGCACAAACATGTGCACACATGATTTCAATACAACATGGTGAGGGCTGAGGAAGGAGAATTCTGTGGAATTACAGGAGGGAAGAGGTTTACTGTTCTGCCTGGAAGGAGGTCAGGAAGTCTCCCTGGGGTGGTGACCTGAGTAGGGGGAAGCTATTTCTCTCTCAGGGAACCCTGTAGAAACCAGCTGGCCAGAGATTCCATTTCCGCTCTGTGGAGTGTCTGCCCCTCCAGCAGCTCCCACAATAATCCCCCCTTCCTCTTATAACAAAGGCTTCCTCTCCCTCTGCCCAACATCCCCTCCCCCATCATATCTTAAAGTCCTCTGCGAAATTGCATTTCTAACCTTTGCTGCCTCCAGCCCTTCCATCACTGCCAGGGGAGGCCGACAATCCCCTGACCCAGTCCAGCCCTCAGAGGAGAGTCAGATGGTGGCCTTCATTATTCTCCTAACAATCACAGGAGTTTTGGAAGGAGCTGGAGGAGGAGGGAAGTGAGCCAGATCCCCAAGGGCTTACATTTGACACAGCGCCATTCCCTGCCTTACCTGCCGACTGCCTTTTTGTATCTCGTCTTTCTCACGTAAACAGCATGAAAGCTAACAAAAGGCAGGACCCTGGAAGACCTTAATAGCAACAGGGTCCCCTGGGAGGGAATTAGAAGATGCTCACAGTTGGCTGCCCTGGAAAGGGTCTAGTGGAAGATACCAGAAATCTGGGGTCAGCAAGAAGGATCTGTTACGGCTGTTTCATTAGCTTTCTGGGTGACCTCATAGAAATGACTTCACCTTTCTAGGCCACATGCACCTTATGTGTAAAATTCAGCGGTTAGCCTATTCCTGAAATATCACTTCATACACTAATAACTCCTGACGTCACTGACTTTCTGTTGACAGTACTGAAGCTAGAGTTTGGAAAAGAGCAGCTTCTCAATGCCTTCCCTCTTCTACCACCCAAATCCCGAGGTATTAGTGACCACAGCTAATAGCTAAGAGCCCCACTGAGGGCAGTGAGATGTACCAGCATTCTCAGATGAGCTCTCTTCATGTCCAGTACATCTAACTATGCTGTCCCTACTACTTACAAGCCCTTTCCACTACGGGGACATTCAGGAATCGGTATCAGCATCAGGTATATAATGTAGGTCGCATCTCCTCCAGGAAGCCTGTCTGACTTCCTCTGTGAACATCTTTTTGGCTCCCTGTGAACAATGCTGTTCCATTTCCAATGTTGTTTACCCTTGTGTCTGTTACCAAACTCCAGAGTTTGAAGGGTTAGGGACATAGATCACAGGTAAGGAACTTTTTTCATAAAGTCAATGCTGTGGGATAGTGCACTTGCACCCTGTAAAGATTTGTCACTCATGGTTTAATAAAACTCTGATTGGCCAGTAGCCAGGCAGGAAGTATAGATAGGCAGGACAACCAGACTAGGAGAATTCTGGGAAAAGGAAAGGCTCAGTCTGCAGTTGCCACCCAGACACAGAGGAAGCAAGATGAAAATGCTGCACTGAGAGAAGGTGCCAAGCTACATGACTCAACATAGATAAGAATTCTGGGTTAATTTAAGTTGCAAGAGCTATTTAATAATAAGCCTGAGCTAATAGATCAAACAGTTAATAATTAATATAAGCCTCTGTGTGTTTCTTTGGGACTGAATGGCTGGGGGACCAGGTGGGACAGAAACTTCTATCTCAAGGCAAGGCCCTGTGTTGGCCCCAGAATAGCAAGCAACAAAAGACAGATTGTATCCCACAGGGCATTAGCATTGAACAGCTGGCAATTGGGTGAGTGTGACCTGAGTCCCTTGTGGCCATCATAAAGCACTCTGGCTAGTGGCTTTTGTTGTAGATCTAGGTGATTTTATTTTGAAATACTTTGCCGTTGCTTGAAGCCAGATCCTGGGACCCCCTAAGGCAAGGCTATACACCAGGAAAGCTGGCAGCATGAATTTCTTGGGGAAAGCAAGATAGACCCTGCATATTGATGAGGGTTGACTGCCCAAACCAAGCAGATGCCTCCTCTTTGCCCTTTAACTGTGGAAGACTTAGGTTGCTCAGGAGCCTCTTGAGGAAAGTTTACCCAGGAGTACAAGACTGTAGCAGGGTTCTAGAAGCTGGGCCTGCACCCGTGGGACCTTCCTAGAGCAGAGGCATATGGGTGATTATGTCGGGTGTGGTGGAGTGTGTAGCAGTTCCTTCCAGGCAAGGGGTCCCTGCTTCTCACCACATAGTGCTTCTGCCCTGCATTCTCTCAGATCCATGCTTTGTTAGTGCATACATGTGGCCTTTATGTACCTGGTTCTTCTGCTGTCTCTTTTAGCTTACAATTCCTTGGAATTCTAAACAAAGGACTTATGGCCCATTGGTATTGCAAAGATGAGTCAACCTTTGAGTTCAGGACTCTCAGGTTATCACCGAGTCTGATGTCTGGGACAGTGAGAGCCAGGTGCTACAGGATACGGAGCGTAAGCAATGATGGTGCAAGGCAAATTGTTTGTAGGAGAGCCAAAAAAAGCAGAGAGGAACAAGAACACTATCTATGTTTTGGTACTGAGATGTGACCTGGGGCCCTGCTAAAACTGGGGAAGGGCTCTAGCACTGATCTCAGCCCACTCCAACTCTTCGCACGGCCAGTGAGTGCCACATGATGACTGAAAACACGAGAGGACAGATGGGTAGGAGACAGACGGTGGGGTAGGCTTTCTTTGCTAGAAGTTGAGGTGGTTGTGTGTGTGTGTGTGTGTGTGTGGGTGTGGGTGTGTGTATGCCACTTTTTAGATTCTGGATTATGTTGAGTAAGGGAGAAGGGGAAAGGGACAAAGAGATTGACCCATAAGTCATAAAGTCATTGCTGCTTCTCAGAGCCACACCAAAGTCACTTGCTATGCAGAGGAACTAGGGGTGGACAGCACATCTGACTTCCGGAAGTCATTTTCATGGCAATGGCCTTGGGATATCAAGGATCAGGGTCACTTCTCATTGACCAACTCATCCTCTAGAATGGACCAAACTCTTGTGGCCTTCAGAAGAGCCTATGAGGGCCCCAAGCTCCCCTTCATCTCCATTTTCAAACTCAGGCATACCATGCATGTGTGTTGAAGCAAGTTCTAACTCTCTACCCTGTAAGACTGGAGACATGCAGCTTTACAGGCCCTGCTCACTGCAGGACTTCCTGCCTTAGTTCCCCCACACCCCAACCCATCAGGGGCTTGGCTCCTTGGGTAGAGGGCTCGAGATGGTATGGAACTTTAGGAGGTGGGATCCAGTCAGAGGTTCTACTTCTGCTGTGAACTGCTAGTCTCTGGGAATGAGTTCTTGTGTATATGTGCCTGGGCCTCAGTGTGCATGTACTCAGAGAACACCTTATGGAAGAGCCCATTGTCTTATTCTACCACATGTGCTAAGGGGTCCAAACTCAGGTGATCATGCTTGGTATTAAGTGCTGAGCTACCTCACTGGCTTTTTTTTCTCTTCCCATACATTTATTTATTATTTTAAACCTCTTTTCTTCATAAATTTGGCCTACCTTGGATGCTTGCTGCAACAATATAAAGCCAAAGCAAGACTTAAATACCGGTTGTCATGGTTTGAGTGCTTATACTATCCTGGGAACTAGGCTTTTCTGCTTTCTTCTACTATAGAAATGAGTGTTACGATTGCCCCACGGGGTTGTGGTTATTCTGTTCATTTTAACAAAGGGAGACCAAAGCCAAGAGGCTTTAAGTAATAGTAAGAAGTAGATAATAATAATAAGCAGCCAAGCCTATTCTATGCTGGCTTCTATTCATTTTCAGCCTTGGCTCCTTCCACACCCTCAATTGGATTAAGCACCCACCCTGTACGCCACACCTCTTAATCTTTGAAGTTTATGCTTCGAAAATTGTGAGATTGAAACTTGCATATTTTTATCTTGATTTTCTTAATGTTTTAGTTCTGTCAATGAAATATGAAGCTGTGAATTAGGACTGAGATATAGGGTTTCCCTGGTCTTCTCTAGAGTTGAGTACATGTTCATCAAAGCTTAGTAGAAACTGATCCATGAAGAGCTTGCTGACCTATGGTTAGGTCTAAGTATCTGGTCTGCAAAGATTGATTAGGGCTGTATTAGTTGACAAGAAGCATCTTGAGGAAGGAAGGGTTTATTTGGGCTCACAGCTTGTGAGGATACAGTCCATCATGATGCGCATCATGGCAGAAGAGTGAGGCCACTGGGTCCCCTGAGTTCACAAGAAGCAGAAAGAGAGGAATGCTACAGCTCTCTCTCTCCCTCTTATTAAGTCTAGGATCCAAGCCCATTGGATGGTGCCATCCACCAGAGTGGGTCTTTCCCTCGCTGCTTAAACTTTCTAGAAACAACCCCATACATATACCCAGAGGTGTGCTTCCCTGGTGATTCTAAATTCTATCAAGTTGAAAATCTAACGAACCATCGCAAACCATGAGTAGAGCCTCTGCACCTCTCTGGCCTCTTGCTCTGCTATGGACAAGAAAGATCATCTTGTTCTATTGACCCACACCCAACCTTAGATTGACATACCACTTTTGTATGTATGCCAGTCACTTTTAACATGGCTGTAACAAAATACCCAACTTAAGCAAATTATGTTGGCTCACAATTTCAGAGACCACAATTCACTGTAGTGGGAAGTCATGGCGGCTTCAACAGAGAGTTAGAGTATACCTGTTTACATCTTGTTGAGTCAGAAGGCAAGAACAGGACCAGAAGTGGGGCTTGTCTACACCCCTCAAAGTCTCACATCCAGTACTCATCTCCAGCTATGCCTTCTGTCCTAAAAGAAAAAAGAACCCCACTGGGGGACAAGCATTCAAACACACGAGTCTATGGAGGACATGTCCCATTCAAACCATACGGAATTTTTCCATATCCTCAAAGCCAATCTTATTGAGTGTTCTCAGTCTTTCCTTCTCTGGCCTCTGGGGACCTTGGTTCTTTGTCTCTAGGGCAGAAGGCTTCACAGGCCTCTGGGAATTGGAGCTGGATATGGATCTCAGGTGTACTCCCACAGGAAACACCTCAGAGAAACTGTTATGGCAGCTCCTTGTGCGTGCTGGCTGGACTTGAACTCCAACCTCCGAATGTCGAGCCTCTAGTCACAATCCCAGATGTGTGGCTTTGGTGCCAAGCAGTTATAAGTTTGGGAATACTGCTTAAGTGCTTGCCAGAACTGGGGCCATAATCACCCCACCTCCCAACCAGAGATTTCTGCTCCTTTACCAAGATCTATGAAATTGTCACCCTGCGAACAATTCCTTGGCATTCAGAGTCAGTTGGAGGGCTTCAGAGGAACATTTGGGAGTAATCTGGGAAGTGTTACTGCTTCCCTGTCCTTTGTGAGCTAGCTGGTAGAGTCAGGGCCGTCAGGGAGGAGCCCCAGAACCTCCCCTCCCACACATCTGGGAAGGCAGAACAGGCTCCACAGCCCCTGCCTCCTCCTGGTAGGATTTACAGCCTACTGCTTGCAGATTACTGGGGGGAAATCTGGAAAGCTGGGTAATGATGTGGGAGAGAACATTCCCCAGTGCTGACGTGGGCTTCTCTGCACCAGAGACCCAAAGAGTGGGTAATTGAAACTTGCACTCTGAGTGGTTACAGCGGCTATAATCTCCATGACGGTGACGGTGTCCCTCAAATCTCCCTTCAGCTCCAGGGGAGTGATGTGGGGGTGGGAGGCGGGTGAGCTTGATGAATGAGGTAGAACCATGGGGCTAGGAGCCTGGACTTCTACAAGAACCCAGGGTCTCAAAACCCCCACAAGGGAGGCAGTTTGTAGAGATCCTCTTCCTAGAAAATGCAGTGCAGATTGGGCGGATGGAATAGGTGAGCAAGTGCCAGCGTGGAGGGGGGAGAGCCTGGTGGGCAAGCTGTCTCTAGCTACGGGCAAGGCCCGGGACGCTCAGGAGAGCCTTGCGTTTATTTTTGTTCAATGACTGAGTTAGTGGCTCACAGGTGGATGCAGGAAGGGGTCCAGGGGAGTGAAGGGAGAGCCTGCGGTCTTACCTGTGTCCAGCTCATGGCTTTGTAGCTCAGAAGGCAGTTATTGGAACAGTGAGGTCTAAACCCATGGGAGGGGAGGCAGGGAATGGAATTGGGGTGCTTAGCCGAGCACCAGTATTCACCTTCAGGTTTCTAAAGGTAGGAGGGGAGCAGGAATCCTAGCGCTTATAGGCAGCTTTAGATCCAAGGGCTAGATTCCATGGGCACAGGTGTGGTCCACCTCCTAACAGCTGCTTGCATTTATTAGCATTGCTCTGTGCTGGGTGCTGCCACTGTTACTCCAGATACAGAGGCTCCTTCTTGAGGTTTCCAGAAATGACCACAGACTTGGTGGCTTAAAATGACAGAAGTGTCTACTCTCACAGTACAGAAGTCCCAAACTCAAGTTTTGTATTAGTATTTCACTGTTGTGGGCAAATACCGGAAGAAACCAACTCTAAGGGGGCAGGGTTTGCTCGGCTTGTGCCATCATGGCTGGCTGGCTCATCATGTGGGAGAAATAAACACATGGTAGAGGAAAGCTTCTCATCTGGCAACTAGGAAACAAAGAGAAGAGAGACTGGACCAGGGACAAAGAATACGCTTCACATGTACACTCCCAATGATCTGCTTCCCCGATCAGGGTAGCCGCTTTCATTTCCCCCAATTCCCAATAATGTCATCAAATTAGGGATCACCCATCCATGGACCCATAGATTCGGTCAAGGTCCTAATGAGATAGTCACCCCCCTCCCCAAATCCCTACCTCTGAACAAGCTTCAGGGATCAAGTTTTAACAACTCGTGACCTTCTGGGGGTGTCAGGATGACATTATCTCTGAAACCTTGAAAGGGGAATCTTTCCTTATGCTCCAAACTTCTGGTGGCAGACCACAGTCCTTGGCTAAAAGTTGTTGTCTCTGTGTCTTCACAGTGCTGGTTCCACTGTGACTGGATCCAGATATTGGGCCATTCTGGTACTCTAGAATGATACCGTCTCATGATCCTTAAGGCAATGGCATCCCCAAAGACCTGTGTATTCCAATCCAAGTCACAACTTTACATCCTGAATAGACTTTCATTTGGGGAAGTATTAAGGACTGAATGCTTGCATCTCCTCAAATTCATATGCTGAAGCCTTAACTCCTAATGGGATTGTATTTAAAAGTGAGGCTTTTAGAAGATGGTTGGGTTAGGTGAGGTCACAAGTTGAGACCTCTGGATGGATTGGTGAATTCCTAACCAAAGCTTATACAAAGAATAGTTCCTGTGAATACATAGCCTGAACCAAGTGGTCTGGCCTGGCAACAAAGCCTACCCTAGCATCACCTTGATCTGGCAACAAAGCCTACCCTAGCATCACCTTGATCTGGCAACAAAGCCCACCCTAGCATCACCTTGATCTGGCAACAAAGCCTACCCTAGCATCACCTTGATCTGGCAACAAAGCCTACCCTAGCATCACCTTGATCTGGCAACAAAACCTACCCTAGCATCATCTTGATCTTTGGTTTCTAGTCATTGGCATTATGGGAAATAAATTTCACTGCTAAAGTGCAGTGTGTGGTAGTGTTTTAATGGCAGGCTGAACTAAATAGCACAGGGACCACTGTTCAGCCTGCTACAGAGAAGCCAGCATCAGAGGAGATCAAGCTACCCTTCCCCATGAAGGAGCCCTCAAAATGGTTCCTTACTTCTTAGCAGGCAAGGTGCTTCCCTTAGGATAGGGTCTCATGTAGCCCAGTCTGGTCTCAATCATGCAATATACACAAGGCTGATCCTGAACTCCTGGTCTCCCTGACTCTACCTCCCCAGTAACGTGATAACGAGACCACACCACCAGTCCAATTGGTCTGAATTTCTCATGTGGGTTCCAACTGACTTTGTTTATCTGGAAATCTGTGGTGAAGTGTCAAAATCTCTGATACTATGCTTATTATATTCCATCTACCAGCAATGAACTCAGAGTTACCAGGCAAAGTAACAGCAGTGAATGGCATTTGTCTGCAACCATGGGGGCTGAGTTTCAGAAACATGACCTCTGACCTCTATGGGAAAATCAGGCCTATGGAAAAGGCTGTTCTATGCTATAGTTATCAGTCTCCCAGGATTAGAGAGGGCCAAGACAGGGAAGGTAGTTGTAAGTTGTCTAGAGTGTGGTAAGTCAGAAGGTCCTTCCAGAGCTCTCCATTCCTTTGGCAAGATTGAATCTGGAGAAAGCCCCCCATTTCATGCTGAGCATGGGAGGGGGTGTTTTCTGAGAGCTGAGGCCTTGCCACTTGTGAAAAGGACAACCCCTACTGCTCCTCCCCACAATCCAGCTCCCCGCTCCCACCCCCAGCCTCCCTGGCATCTATAATTCCGTTTGTTGTGCTCGCAAACACCATGTTGGAAGATTTCATGCTAATGAAAGGGTTTCTTGATTAGGTTACGCTGTTACTGTAAATGTTCCCTCATTATCTATGTTATGGTAGGAATTTGAAAAAGTATAAATTGAGCGTCTTGCATAATTTATAAAACTTGAATGTTTCCTAATTAGTTCGTTTAGGTTAATGATGGTGCCGGGCGTCATTTCTTCCTGGTCTCCACTAATGACCTTTCCCCTCTTCATTCTAAACACTTTCTGTCATTCACTCCCCACCACTGACCCCACCCCCACGTCCCCAGCCACCAGCTTCCAGAGTGGCCTCCTCCATCAGGTGGGAGGAAGCAATGCCTTTGCAAAATATGAATAGCTTTCTTTTTCTCTGTGTGTCTGCCACCCCGCCTCCGGGCCAAGAGGCAGCCTGCTTGAGGTCAGCCAGCTAGAAATCTGGTGCAGGCCAGTCCCCCAAGAATGCCTGCCATGAAGTGCATTCCCTAGCTTTTGCTTGGAGACTAGCCTCTATTAACAGCCCGAGAAGGGAAAATGCTGGAGGAGGTGGGGGAGGGAAAAAAAACTCTCCAAAGGATTCTAAAATAACATTTGCATCCTCAAGTAATTCCCAGCTCTCCCTGGCAACCATTCATTTCTTCCAAACAGCAGAAATTTGCAATATGAAAGTGGATTGGCTTCTCCCTCCCTTGGGGCCCCTGTATCTCTTCATCCAGCGCCTTGGGTAAAAAGCAATGCATACGTTTACAATATAAATGTGATTTAATCGACCTCCCTGTCAGGGAGAAATGGCAAGCATATCAAACAAGACCAAGATGTTAGAAAGAAAAATCATAAATTATTCCTGTGACGAGTTTCTGAGCCGCCTCCTGGACTACTAGATGATGCTATATAAGGCTCTTCCTTGAAACGATAATTAAGATAATTCTGTATGACAAGGAGAAAAATGTCCAGCTTTGTATGAAATGTGCTTCGTGTTAGCAAGCTGAATGCTTGGTATTGATTACTCTCTCTGCACCATCCCCCCAGCCGCGCCGCCTGAGATCCTAGGCTAAAATTAATTGAACGATGAAACATCTCGTCTCTTGAATCCTTATTTACCGTACATGCTTCCTAGAAGCCATGCAAAGTGGGCTGGCCCCTAATTCTCTAAATTGATCTCTTCCTTTGGCGGTGTCTGGGAGACCGTGCACATGGGTGCACATACACGCACGCGCACAATCCCCCCTCCTCTGAGTGCCCATTGTTCTCTCTGGAAGGCACCACATCTCCCCAAGGAGGCAGGTTTGATGGACATATCAGTACAGCAGAGCCCTAACTATTCTGTTAGGAGACCACCATGGGGCTCTCCTACAGAAATGTGGCCAGTGCCTCAGGTCCCTAATGAAGACAGCTGCAAATAGGACCTATGCTACTCTCTCTGGCCCTTGCAATCTACAGAACTACATCTGGCTTCTGTCTGATCTAGCATCCTTCCTTCCCTCCCTCTCCCACCCCTGCAGTGTGCAGTAGGGGCCAGGAGATGCCACAGCTTCTCCTCTCGCATTCTGTCTGCTGTATCCTCGGCAGTTATTTCCTCCCATGACAGGCACCAGGCAATTGTGGGCTGAGAGAAATGCTTTATGGTCTCAGCTCTGCTGCCTTTCCAGGGCTCTATTTTATCCTGACTGCAGTGTTGCTGCAGTGCCGCTGGGCCTCAGGTAGTTAATCCACCTCTGGGTGTCTGCGGCAGAGCTCATGCGTCTCAAGCCTGGGAAGGGAGCAGGGGCTGATGGCTGGTGCCCAACAGTAACCAGGCTGGAGCTGGAATGAGTCTGGCAACCCCAGGGTTGCTGGATTATTCGGGCAGAACCCCTTCCTTCTCTCAGCTGTTTCTTCTCCACAGAAGGTGGTGGCACTGGAAATTCCAGGCAGATGCCAGTGATAAGTTTGGCACATTTCGCCATACAATCGATGATGATTTTTTTTTTAAACCAGAGGCACTTAGGCAATTGTGAGATAAATAAATGACTCTCAAGTTGCCAATCTTGTTTGCAACAACTCAGAGTCTTGCCCCAAGGGAGTCATCCTTCCAGAATAATGACAAAGGAGGGCTCTTCTCTGTAGCAAGGAACACAAAGGGTAATGTAGTCTCACTGAGTCCTAGAGAACGTCTTTTGGGGACAGGGTATGCTTTCAGACCCTTGTCGTTGTCTCCCTAGTGGACATAGGTAAAGCACAGGGCTGTTAGAGGCTGTGGAGCCAGACTGTGATAACTAAATCATTCTGGGGGGGCTGAGTGGGATAGTAGGCAGTGTTGGGTCCCAGGTCCACTGCTTTGCACCTGGTGCTACCCAGAGAGCTCAGAGTCAGAGTGGGGCTGGACTAGAGGTGGGACAAGGAGAACAGAGCCAGTCACCTGGGTGCTGGACCTGTGAATCCAGGAGCTAAACTTGACCCTTAACTAGATAGTTCCTGGAAGGCAAGGGGTAAACTCCCCAAGGACAGGAACTAATCATATCTTTCCCACCCCACTAGGGAGCAAAGAGTGGAGATAGCCTAGTTAGGTCCAGGAATGCTGAGGGGAGAAGGGGTCAGGTGTCAGTCTACAGTGCTGGGAGGTTGCTCTCTCTACCTTGGGCACTGTGCAGCCAGATTCCTACCACTTTCCCTCTCTGGGCTGGTATAAGCACTCTGAGGACTTGGGTCTCTCTTTCTGAGTATGTTTGTTTTAAGACAGGGGCTCACCATACAGACTAGGCTAACCTTGAACTCCTGCTGTGCCTCCTGCCTTAGCTTCTCTAGTGTGAGTGCTAGGATTATAGGCTCAAGTCAATGCACTCAGCTTGGGTCTCCTCCTTTTTGAAAGCCTCACATCTGGCCAGAGGCCCAGCCCAGCAACATCCGAAAAAGCGGGACTATCCTCCTCCGACCCCAGGTGATCCATCAAGTCCTCAGACATCCTGAATCCTGGCACAGCCTGGTACCCGGCAGGAGCCTGACAAGGACTGGCTGAGTGGTTGGCTGCTTGGAGAAGAAGCCGCCCTTTTCTGTTGATGAAAGAGCAATTAAGACTTCAGGAGTCTACAGTCTAGACAGGGAGCTGTCAAGGCTCACAGAAGTGGGTCTGGGAGCTGTAAAAGGAGATTAGGGGGCTCCTAGAGCCAAGCACTATAGACGTCCATCAGCAGGGGGCATCCTGGGGTGGGGCTTGTGGGACTGGGTGGGTTGTGAGCCTTGCAGAGGGTATGTTTGGGATGGGGGAGCTATGGTCTCTCTCCTTGCCTGTGCTGTATGCTTTATAGGCTTGTTTCTACGCTGTTTCCTTTAAAGATATCTTTCACCACAGTCAAAACAACTCTCCTATCGACTTATTACCTTAAAAATAGTTGAAAAGATGATGCTTGGGAAAAGAGCATTTAGAAAGAACATTCCCTTTCCCCATGTGCTCTTACAGCCTTGCCTCATGAAAGAGGTCCTCTTTGTATTTGCTGACCTGTGGTTTCCTTCCAGCTGTCTCTGGAACACAAGTTCCGGTGTGCCCTTGACCAAATCATGCTACCCCCACCCACCCGCTCCCAAGAACCCCAGATCCCTCACCTATAAAACACAGTTAAGGTTCCTGGGTACAGGAAAATGAGTTCTCTAATGCATGGCTCCACTGCTGTATGCTTAACCCATTCTCTCACATGGAAGCTGGGGATCTGTGGCACAGCAAGATACTGCGGGTTAATGCCAGTTCTGGGAATTCAGCCACTGCAAGCTGCATTTCTCTGAGACTCCCAGTAGCAGGGACCTTGGTCATCATCGATTCCCTGCCCCAGTTCCTGGACCCTTTCACATCACCCATCTTTTGGTGCAGGAGGACTCTCTTTCTTCACCTGTCCTGCCTTGTCCCCCTGGTTCCTAGTACAGCACCTGCCACCTACATTCTCCAGAATGGCACAAGAATGCAGGCTTGGCTTCTGAAATGTCGAAGATTCCATTGTCATCTTCTTTTTTATGGGCAATTGGGGTAACTATGGTTTGGAGACAAGAAGTTATTATCCACCATTGGTTTCCACCTCTGTGGTGCTACCCTACAAGAAGCCCAGCTGATGTAACCAGGGCTGGTTAATGGGGCCACTTGAAGTACCGCTCAACCCAATGGACTCTGGAAACCAAGAGTAAAGAAACAGACTGTGTATGTAGAACTCACTGTCTCAAAGGACCATCAGCTCTCTGAGTGGCTCCATGCCTAGTAGTCTTCCAGGAGCTGAGGAACTGGGAAGAGGAGCCATGAAGTAGATGAGGTGTGGGAGACCTGAAACTTGTCTAGAGAGCATCTTTGGGTGCCTTGCTCATTCACCCTCCTTGCCCTACAGCCCACCATATCATCTTCCACTTCCTTCTCACATCCCACCTTGCCTCAAAAAGGTTCCTGGGACCCATGTCCTGGGTACCTGATTCTGTGGCTGATGGGTGGGACTGAAATCCTGCATTTCTGGCGACTTCTGCTGCTTGCTGCTGCTGTCACAGTCACTTCGAAGACAGCTAGGCAAGAGCCATGGTTACTCACTGCTTCTTAGCTTGCTGCACACGTGGGTGTCACAGGGACTTGAACAGCATCAGCTTCCAGCCCACTCTCTATGCTGGATCTGTCAGGCTGGAACAGGGTCTGAGCTGGATAGTCCTTGAATTATTTTTTTCTGCTTTGATCATGCCTCTTTAATATCCTCTCGTATCCCTCTTACCTTTCTGCTGAACCCCTTCTTATCAACAAGCCCCCTGCCCAACTCCTTCTTTCATGTCCTTTTTGTGTACCCCTGTTGCATTTACTGAGGGTCACTTGAATGAGCACAAGTTGCGCCTATTGACTTGAATAAGGATGATTACCAGTGGCTATAGCATTTGGGGGATATGACTCCCCTCCACAAGGACGGATATTTCTAAAAGATTCTCCCAGTGACTCATGTCAGCTAGGCCTAACAGAAGGGCCTCATGTCATTACAGGGAGGTTCTGATTACATCAGCAGTGGCTGGCAGGAGAGGGACTCTTGGTTGTTGTCCTTGGGGCCTGCTTCTAAGTCTTAACTTTCTATGCCCAAGCCTATATTTTCTTTTTATCCTTCCTTTTCTCCTTGACACAGTGCTTTAATCTCCTCCCTCTGCTGTCTTTACTAACTGGCCTAGCGAAAGCTCTCATCTTGTGGTGTGACTCTTTCAGCTGCTGGAAGCTCCCATGCCTGGTGCAGGCAGCCTCAGTACCAGGCCACAGCAGTCTCCATGGATGGTAGGAGGAATGGCTTTTTTCCTCGGCTCTGCATTTGCTTAACTCATTCCCCAGGGCTGACTGCTCTGGCTGATAAGGATCCATTATCCTGCTGGAGACTCCTCTTTTCTGGGGTGTCCAGGGAAGAGGGGAGACTGGATATTTGAGCCAATGATCAGCTTCACTTTGCCACCCCCCACCCCATCTCAGACAGTGCCCTGGAGGACCAGCAGAGCCATCCTCTCCTGGTACCAGTGCTCCATGCTTTCATTTCCCAGGCTGGACAGACGCATGTCATCGTCTGGATCATGACCCTTCCTTACCTATCCTCTGACATCTGAGTTGTGCATATGGAGCCTTGGGGGTCTTCTTCAGGACTGGGAGAGAGTAGGGCAGATGGGTTTGGCGGTTCTCCACCTCACCCCTAGCCTTCTAAATCTAGTTCCTTCTCACTATGCAAATTTGGGCTTCTGCAAGAAGCTTCCAGCCTCCTTTCTGCAGAATTGATGGGCAAGATGATACCACTTCACATTCTCTGGAGACTCCATGGTATACATTTAAATACTACCAGGAGTTCCTACCTAGATAAATGTCCAGACTACGATAACAGGGTTGTGGAAAAGCTGCCCAGAATATACAGAGGCAGGTCCCACTTGCCCATTTGGTAATTTATAGAGGCATGTGAATAGGATCCTGGAGGATGAGTAGGAATTCACCCCTCAAATGAGAGGGTGCTGAGACAAGGATGTCTAATGTGACTGAAGGACCTTGTTGGCATATCACGAAAGGCCCCCTTTTCTCAGAGCCTTGGATTTCCTCTCATAAAATAGAGGTCCTTGCCTCCTGCTGCAGACTTGTGTGAGTTCTGGAGATGGCAAAAATGGTCTTCAGGACAGTGCCTGAGCCTGTGGCCTACAATAGCTTCTAATTACAAAGTCTGGGGATAGAAGTGACTGAGTCTCCTGATCCTGTATCAGAAAAGAGTACACATCGCTGTCTGCATTCTTTCCTGGCTTTAGAAGATGCAGGTACTGGGATTCATGTGTTCCTACATCAGACACAGGGGCATGAACCTATGTAACAAAGATAATGGCATCCCTGTCCTTCAGGGGCTTTTCCCCATTTCTTCAGGTCCTGGTGGCTGTTCCTTAGCAGGCCTAGGCCCAGCCCATTTCTAAGCCAGCATAGACACAGATACGCCAAATAGGATGTGCCTTTCCACATATTATCCACACTTTCTGCCTCGCAGATGTTGGAGTAAGTACCCAACTCTATTCTGTAGGGACCAGTGCACTTCCCAGCTGGTTCCCCTCAGAAATGATGACTATAAACTCTCTGGACTGAAAGTGGTCTGCGTGGGGGTGCTGGGGTTCTCTATTCCCCAGGAGAGCTGTACTCCATCTTCACTTTGAGTGCAGCCAGTTCCTACTGTGTTGTGTGTTTATTGCTGGTGGACTCACTTTGTTGCCACCTTTGGCTTATACTGAGAGCAAGATGCTAGGGAAATCAGCCCCGAGAAAGAGGTGACAAGTCTTTCGTTGGAGGGCTGCCGTGAAACATTGCTGTTACTTCAGAACCCAAAGGAGAGGTCATGTAGACACCCTGCCCCCACTCTGCCAGAAGTCAGCTTAATTGCTTCGTTCTCTGTCCTGTGCTATCTGCAGAGAAACTCAAGGCCAATAGCCCATCCTGAGCAGCTGCCTAGGGATACCACATCAGCAACAACATGTGCTGACATCATGTTTGTCTAGTCTGCATTGGAGCATACCATCTCCAGGGCCATGGTTTGAATTTCCCTTCAAGGCCTTGTGTCTGAATCTAACTCAGTTCTCCCATCCCCACTGAGGCAGCCTGAAGGCAGGACCTCTTTGGATCCTGGATGCCTTTCCTTCAGCCAGACCTGTCTTCCTGGCATCTCAACAGAGTGGCTGACATTTCACATTTCCATGGGAAGAGAGTCTGACTGCGGCCAGACAACTAGCTAGAGAGGCAGAGGAGGAAAGCGTGTGCGTGCATACATGCATGTGCAAAATACATGTCAGTATATGGTGCTGCTCTGGGAGCACCAGGTCCCTGACAGGTCCCTGTTTCCTGCATAGCCTCACCATCTCCACCTGATGGTACTTGAGCCTGTCTACAGTTCTTTCATCTGTAGCTCTTCCGTCTCTCTCACTGACATAATATCACACGGGGGTCCATCCATTTGCATAATCACCTTCACCTGTTCCCACAAGAGAGTTTAAGAGGTGTAGGCTGTTGGAAAATGACCATAAAGCCAGTACGCAGATGCCTCCAGCGGCCACCCCAACATCTATCACAAGGTAATTGCAAGCAGGGAGTGAGTGAGGCTTGGGCTCTGTGCCTGGGAGAGAAAAGGGACCATATTTATTGATTGTTAAAAGGATGAGAGGTAAGACAAAAGAAGTCTTCCCTTCGGGGACAAGAGCAGTTCTCGGGCCTTGGGTCTTCTGTCCACACTTGGATGTACCACGGTTTTCTGATCATAGAATAAGAATGATTAGCCTTTTCCTTTCCGACAGTGTCCTGAGTCTTAAATGCTTCTCTGGACTAGTTCTGTGGCTTGGAACAAGCCTTCCCCTATTTTTAACTCCATTCTCCTAGCTGTAAAATGAGGGGAATGGATGAAACCTTCGGTTTCTAAATCTATGTTCCATGGTTCTCTGGGTTTCATTAGCAGTTTTGGGAAGGAGGTAAGGGGTAGTGGGTGGGAGTCTGGTATACCATTCATCAGCCAAGCAAAGCACACTGCTTTATTTTCATTGGTTCTTCAACCAGGGTTCTACGAAAGCAGACATGAGGAGTGGCTTCTTTCTGGAGGGTTCTAGGGTTCAGAAGGCAATGGACGAGATTCAGAGGCCTGGACTGGGTCACCCGTCTTAATCACTGCCTCCTCACTCCCCAGGTTTATTTCCCTTCAGTAAAATGGCTGAGCCTGAGCAGAAGGGGCCTGGAGAGCGAGGAGAGCAATAGTCACATGCAGAGGGAGCAATGAGAGTCCTTGAAACACAGCCGCCGGGGTCTCCTCCCTGGGCTTCCAGGGGCTCCATCCTGGGCTCTCTGGACACAACAGCTCCTTTCAGCTCTTCTTTCTTGCTTACAAGCCATGTGGCTTCCTTCTTCTATTCATTGTGAGCTTCGGCCATCTCCCCAAGTGTTTTCCACCTGCCCAGGCTGGGTACGAAGCTCTGCTGTGGAGCCTTGTTCTATCTTCACTAAACGCTCACATTCCTGCCACAGAAAATCCTTCCGGGTCAGGGCTTAGATCTCACCCTGTGGGTCTCACCAGTCCTGCACCGGATTTGTTGAATTTCAGTCTTTCTGTTGCCCTCCATCTTGGCTCTGTGGTTGTTAAACTTTAGCCTATCTGGCCCTGCATCTCTCCCTCTCTTCTCTTCCTCCATGGCATCAGTTCCCACTTCCGGGTTCTTTCCCTGCTTGAGTTTCTGCCCACACTGCCTTTGATAATTAACTATGATATGGAACTGTGAGTGAGAGCAACCTTTTCCTTCCCACGTTGCTTTGCTCATGGTGTTTCTTTGCAGCCATTGAACCCCTAATTAAGACAGTCATGATTTAGATTTGCTCGGCTATATGATGTTGAGTTAGGGGCTTACCCTTTCTGTTCCTTTATTTCTGTGGTTGTATAGTGAGTGTCTTGACTCTGACATCTCCCAAGACCTCTTCTGGGTATCCCAATAAAGGCCGTGTTGGGTCCCCTCCTCTCCCTGGAACTGAAAGACAGACAGGACACAAACAACTAGAGCCTGTCTTTGTGGAAGGTCATGGCTAGCTTGCTGTCCTGGGGGCAGAGCAATCCTGGTCTTGCACCATGTCTCTCTGGCCAGTCCTCACCCTGGACCTTTACTGGAAGATTTCCTTGGAAATCTTCTAATGGCCTGTCTCCATAGATGGCTCATGAGCAGAAAGCATTCCCAGAAGTTCATGGAGCTGGCCTTCTGATAGAGCAAAGGCCGCCTGTTCTCATGGGTCATCTATCTGGGTAGAAATGAAGCGACTGGGTATGCGCTGATTGCCAGGACCAGCCTAGTTGTTCGGGCTGTGATCCGGGCCCATTCACTAGTTCTGTGTAGGGAACCAGCTGCTGGGTTTCCCTAGTATAACAGCCACCTCCTGGGCCTCTCCGGGAGGGCTGGTGGGACTCATCACCTCAGCTCAGCTGAGCATCCTTCCACCTAAGCCTGGCCATCCTGCCAGAGCAGCAGGCAGGTTCCTTGTCTAGGAATGACAGTTCTCAATGCTTTCTCTTCCAGTTTGAGACACCTCTGGTCTAGGGAAGAACGTGGCCCTCTTCATGCTCCACACCCCCAGGAGGCCTTGTTTCTTGCTTAGAGCCTAACTGGTCTCCCCTCCCACCTCCCCCACTGAGCAGCAGTCCCATTGCAGAGCAGGCATAGCCAGGGAAAAGGGACACAGAGGGTGTCCCCTTCCATGAAAGGGAGAAACAGGTTTATTTGGCGTCGAGTTCCAGATCACAGTCCATCACTTCTGCAAAGTCAAGACACTCAAGCAGCTTGTCACGTCACATCAAAAGAAGACAGAAAAATATTTGTCTTTGCCTGCTTGTTTGGCCCTCAGCTAGCTTTCTCTTCCCTTAAGCAGTTCAGGATCTCCTACCTAGCAAATGGTATTGCTCACAATGGGTTTTATCTTGCTATATCAATTAATAATAAAGATATTTTCCCATGTCAGGCCCATGGGGCAATCTAATCTAGGTAATTCTAGGCTATGCCAAGGTGACAGTTAAAACTAACCAGCCCAGAAGGGACCTTGAGGGTGGGGGTGGGTCGTGACTTCTGAGCTCAGCCCTCTTGAATTGCTATTTTTAAGAAATCTCTGGGTACATCTTCTTGGTGGAAACATCTCCAGAAGTGACTGCCTACTGGCAGATCCCACCACTGAGTTTCTTATGAAATCTGGGGAGCTCAGATACCAGCTGGACCCTACAGTGCTGGCACAGGGCCTGGAAGATACAGAACAGACAACTCTTTGGACAAAGGTGAACAGGTACAAAGGCACCTTTAGGCCGGGGCTGTGTCCACAAAGCTTTGGTCCTAAGGGCTCTGCAAAGAGAGGGCAGCCAGGTCATGGTGGCAAGTGAGAGGTGGGTGCCTACCTAAAGTTGAGGAGAGAGGGGCCAAAGAAGAAGCCCTAGGTGGGGCCCAGCTCTGTTGCTCAGGCTAAGGATCAAACCTGGTCCTTAGGCAGTAGGGAACCGTGAAAGATTGTTGAGCAAGGGAATCTGTAGAAAGAGCTGAATCACTTTGGAAAGAAGGAATGAAGCTCTATAAATATGGTAGACTCTCAGAGCAGGGAGGGCCCTTGGAGTGACGATGGGTTGAATGACCTTTTTTCCCTACCATGCCCCATGTGCTAAAGGCTTAATCCTCAGGGTGATGATACCTGTGGACACAGGGAACTTCCAGGAAGTGGAGACTTGAGAGAGGCTCTTCTCTCATGGGGAACATGCTCTTGATGTGGGCTTCAATGTTCCTCATTATCTTTCTCTTCTTGGCCTCTGATGTGAACAGTGTACACCAACACACACTTCCAGCCACTGTCATTTAGCATCCTCATGAGGGACAAAAGCAATGAAGCTGCAGATCTTTAATGGGCTCTTCTAGAACTGTGAACCAAGTAAACCCTTTCTCTGTCTAAGTGAATTGCCTCAGGTGCTCTGCTGTAGCATCATGCCACTGACTCCTGCCCTCTGAGAGCCCCTCCTTTATAATCACTTCAAGCCCTCTACAAAAAGGCAGGCCAGATCACCCTGATCTTCCTGGATCAAAGGGGAGATTAGCTCTGAGCCCCAGCCGTGTTAGATGCGCTGCCCACTCTCCATGACGATGCCTCCTCCAAGACTGTCAGCCATATATCTACTTCTTTTTATCAATATGGGCAACTAATTCTTTGGACATTTATCATTTTAAACTGTCACAGTCCAGAGCCGTTCCCGAGGACTAAAATCAATACTGATCTCGATGTGAATACTTTTCTGACAAGGTTCCTATTTGTGGATTCACAAGTAGAACTAATGTGTGTTAAAGCTATTCACTTTGGCATTTTGAAGCTCCATTGACACATTAAATATAGGCGTTCACCACAACGATTAACCTTACAACTATTAAGTAATAAAAATCCTCCATACATATTTATTAGCCGAACATCCGGATCCAGCGTGATGCCTTTCCTGATGATGGGGGAAGCAGAGATGGTGGAGAGGCTGAAGGGAGATAAACTCAGTTTGCAGAATGTCATGAGGGTGCCATCATCTCAGGGATGGCCATCTTGGTGAAAAGGAGAGGAAGTGTCTTTGGGGATGGATACTCTGATAGGGAGCTAGGGTGAATGGCAGGAGAGTTGAGGTGACCCGAGATAAGGCTTCCTGTTTCCAGCAGGTCTGGAGTGAACATCTCACACGGACCTTATTTTCCTATCCGTATAATGGACTCTTCCTGGCCTGTATACGGTGCCATGGTATATGCACAGGAGAGCAGCTGTATACATACAGAACATGTCAGACAAGGACACTCACAGTCAGGAGCAGCCAGATTGGGGGATCTGGTAGCCACGGTATCTGCTTTAGCCACTGAGAGGATTGGGAGGAATTTTACCCCGCCCAGCTGGGAACTTGCTTCCCTGTGGCACACTAATCACAACTAGTAGGTAGAGGTGGGTATGGATGTCCCTACTGGGGCTTATGGTTGGTGATTCGGAGGGCCAACCCTGCTCACTGATGGGGACTGCTTCCTGAACGTGCCTTTCTGGAGCCAGCATCATGAGGGGCCCGGAGTGCATGTCTGATCCTGGCACTTACTGTATATGACTCCAATACCCTGGGAATGGGCTCAGACAGCATCAGCATAGATACCTACAGATGCCACTGTCATTCTGATGATGACGCCATCATTCTGACCATAGTGTGAATGTACCACCTGTTAACCCAGCATGTGTATATCACCTCTAGTAGGGGTTTTGCCACAGGAAAGGAGAGCTGCTCTAGAACTGGCACCCTGAAATCCTGAGATCCTTGCCACCCCTGAGTCACTTAGCCTTCCTTGTTACTCAGCAGTGTTCAAGGACTCTGACTCGGGTACTGGAAAAAAACATCAGAAATAATGTGGGAAGCCAGGCTTCTTCACAGTCAAAATGAGAGAGCCAAGAGCCAGAAGGGGCTGCCTGGAGGCAGAAACTATTGAGTTTAGCCAATAAGAACGGAAGAAAACAGCACTGTAGGCTGAGGGACCACATGGGAGTTAGGATACCACCGTACAGTGACCTTAGAGATTTTCCATGGTGGGAGTACAGCCCTCATGATCCCCCCTGAGCTCCAGGGACATCTGTCCTCCAGTGGGGCCGAATACAGCAGGGAGAGGAGGAATGTGTCCTGACCATTCGAGTTTAAGCTTTCCTAACCTTGATAGATTTGCATCTCCCTTACCTGGCGTCAGCCCCATGCTGTGGTCCAATGGGCTTTCTCAGGCTTGACTTTCTCTGGCATGTACACCTCTATGACATATTCCCTGGACATTGGATTCCATCTGGATCTATGCTTCCTGGGGGACCCCCAGAAGCAGACGCTAAAAATGCTTCAAGAATCAAAGAGTCAAGCATGAAAGCAGAAGGTTTGCAATAGAAATGCCTTTAAATTATGGCATGAAGTGCACAGATGGAGCCATGGGCAAGTGCCACGAACGGTTTCCTGGGAACCAGAGTGCATGTTGGGTATATTGTAAACTCCTCCCAGGGGAGAAAAGCTTGTGCTTTTTTTTTTTCCTCCATGAGAACTTAAGGAGACAGGGACCAGCATTTGAAATCAAATGAACAAATCTGGGTTTGAACCAGGTTTATAGACTGTAACATAGTTCCCTGTCACAAGATGTCCTATGGGCACTCTAAACATGTCCCTTTTCTGCCTCTGACTGGCAGGATAATGCTTCTGTCAAGACGACCAAAGGAAACCTGGAACCTGGAGCTTCGTAGAAAAATACGGACTCTAGGAGTTGGAGAGAGGTCTCAGAAGTTTAGAGTATTTGCTGCTTTTCCAGAGGACCAGAAATTTGGTTTTCAATAAGGCAGCTCATAACTGCTTGTAGCTCTAGCTCTAGGGCATCTAGTACTTTCTTCTGGCCTCTGTGGGCACCCCCAGACACTGGACACA
>LOEQ01004970.1:0-17553 GCA_001685075.1 Bramus lutescens | reverse complement strand
ATGAGCACTGGCCAGTGGCTTCTGGGAAAAGCCCTCTGCACCCTGTGACCTACTGGGTGTCAGAGTCTCAAGGTGGAGTTGCCTGTGCTTCCCTGTGGCATAAGTACTGAATTCCCAGAGACGGAAAGAGCCTCTCTCATAGGGACAGTCACATATAAGGCCCTCACCCCTTGCCTGTGTGGGTTTCTCAGACTGGCTGACTGGCAGGCTCAGAAAGCAGGCTGACCTTATCACAAGCTCTGTCTCCAGTTTCTGGGAATTGTCTACACCCTAAGGCTTTCTTTCCCAGGGGCTGGTGCCAAGCAGGCTCAGCCTCTGTGTCTGGCAGGACTCCAGGTATCTTGCATAACCCTTCTGCACATCAGCAGGAAGACCAGAGGGGTCAGATCTCAAGGATGCTCAGCAGCGTATTCTGCTGGCTTCGCTACAGCTGTAAAATATGCTCATGAGAGCTCTTGGACCCTCACAGGAGTGCAGCTCTGCCTTACAGAGGGAGAGCAGGCTCAGCTAGGCATGCATGCTGCTTGCTGAGGCTTCTCAAGGCTAGGCTAGGCTAGGGAAGAATTAGGTACCAGGGAGGGTCCTCTGTGAGGATCATTAGGTTCTTGAGTGGCTACAGATAAGGCCTGTGAGATTTGTGTGCTGGGTGACTAGACAGTCTTTGTAGGGCCTCAGTGCTCTGACCTGGCCATTGCATGGATGTGCAGTGCTACCTACCTGTACTGAGGTCTAGGGGTCTAGAAGTGTGAATGTGTGTAGTGTGGAGGGGTAGGTATTGTCCGGTGTGTCCTCAGGGAGTTCCCCTCCACAGAATCTTTCTGATAACTGTAACTGCCTGGCCACATACTAACTGAACTTGTGCTAGGCCTTCTTCTCATGATGTTATTGCCTTTCCAGCTGCCCCAGACCAAGCCGTTCACTGTTTCCCCCTTGCTTCATTGCTATCCCTTTGTTGACCTTGGTTCCAGCAGTTTTTCTCCAGATGAATCTGCTCAGAATGCCTTTTGAGAAAGACACCAGCCCTTGCTTGGAGCCCCTGCCTCCTAGAACAGGCTGTGGGAATCCTTGCAACATAGACGAAGTCTCAGGGGCTCTTCATCTTTCCCTAGACCATGAGATCTCAGAGGGCAAATCCCACAGCCCATTTGGCTCTCTGGTTTCTCAGAACGCATGCGGATTACACGGATGAATGAAGGAATGCACAAGTCTAGGGCAAACGCCCTGGGAATCCTTGGTTTGCGTCGCTCTGCCTTGGGCAGCTCTCTGGTGGAGCTGGAAGTCTGCTGTGTGATCATTCCTTGGTGATGAGTCCATTTGGGGTGTCTATCTGGCCATGCTTCTAGAGAGCTCTGGCCATTTAGCATAGGAGAGGACCTGTTTCAAGCACCGTAGCTGACTAGCTGGCTGCTCTCTGGCCTGTCCCACTCTTGTCACGGAGGGTGTGACCTTTAATGGGTGGCGTATGCACGTAGAAGCATCTATTCTCTGGTATTGGTTTCCACAGGGAGGCCCGCAAATAGATTTATTCAGGAAAATGTGGTCCTCGTTTTCTCAGGGTCATCAAGGGTAGTGACGTTTTAAGACATTTATCCAGTGTCACATACATTTCAACAACCTTTTTTTTAACCTGGGCTCCCCCATCTTTTGGCATGTCTGGCCCCTCTCCAGGAATGTAGTTTTATGGTTTGAATGTGAAATGTCCTCCCTGGGCTCATGTGTCTGGACACATGCTTCCTAGCTGGTGATACTATTTTGGAAGGTTGTGGTTTCTGACTGGTGTCAGTATGTCCCTGGGGTAGGTCTTTGAGGGTTATAGCCAGGCTGCGCTTCTGATGCCAGGCTCTCTGACTTCTGATCCAATGGGATGTGGGATGCCCTGGTTCAGAATCTCACTGCTGAGCCAAGATGCAAAATCATGCCAACCCTGCCATGATGAACTGTGAGCTCATGAATTGTTGAGTCCCAACCTTTAGGCTCTTAAGTCATTCCTGTCAAGTGGTCTGTCACAGCAATGACACTGGTAACTAATATATGCTGGTCTACCAGGGTGGGCTTTGCCTGATTCCTGGTCCCTGGGATGATGTGCCTGTCTCCTGCTGCTTGGTCAAATGAGGGGAGAATGAGGGAATCTCTGAAACTTCGAGCCTTTCCCATAGACCTCAGTGTTGGAAAGTCGTTTGAAAACGTCTGTTTCTGGTGCTATCATCTCAAGTGAGAAAGCAGGAAGTGAGTGTAGTGTGCTCACAGGAGTTCACATGCCTGTCTGGGTGGAGAGCAGAGAATGGTGCTTGCTGGTCATTTTCACACATGTCCTCATACAACCAGAACCCATGTACTGTTTCTTCCCAGAGCAGAAACAAGGGGAATTTTGAAGCTGTCCCATAATACTAGTAAAGCAAGAACAGTGGTCTCTGCGTTTTGGCTATGAGAAACTGGAGGCACAAAGGCTGGGAAGCTTATTCAGTGCTCGCCATATAAGTGTGAGGATGCAGGTTTGAATTCCCAGGACCTCCATCAAGCCAGGTGCAGTTGCATGCATCTGCAATCCCAGCACTTTCCCAGCAAGGTAAGAGGGGAGACAGGCATTTCTGGGCCAACTAACCTGGTGTATGCAGCAGTGAACAAGTAAAAAGAGACCCCCCCCATCTCAAGCAATGACCCTCACCAGAGGTGGTTCTGTGAACTCCGCACGTGCCTATGGCATGGGTTTTCTTCCTCCTGTACCCACACACATCATCTGCACAGAAAAAAAGTCTTTCAAAGAAAGAAAGAAAGAAAGAAAGAAAGAAAGAAAGAAAGAAAGAAAAAAATGAACGAATGAATGAAAGAAAAACTGGAGGTAGAGAGAGGGTCAGTGAGTTGAGTAGGGCCCACAAGCAGAGAGAGCAGAAGCCCTGGGGCTGGATCCTGAGCAACAGGACTCATAGTCTCCGTGTGCTGAAGCCCCTTCGGCGTTTCCTAATCTGGTGTTACCTTTGGTTGCTGGCAAGTGATTCTGGGATAAGTGAAGAGTCCCATGTCCTTAATACCTGATGGAGTTTGGTGTGTCTAAGAAAATCATAGCTGAGAGGGGTTGGGCGTCTTGTTTTAAGGTCACACCACAGAGTTGGAGCTGGAATTCTGCTGCTTGATGCCCAAATAGGAAAGTGCTCAGAAATTAGCCATGGCAGGAAAGAGCAAGAGAAAGCGGAGGGAGGGAAGGAAGATGGGAACGAGATTGCAAGCACTCCCCAAAAGAAAGAATGCAGCCCAGAGCTCGGTCCAGAGCTTGTGCGTTTGCATGCATGCGTCCCTGGAAAGACTGGATGGTGGGACAGTGTGAGCAGCGGATGGTAATGGGAGTCAGGGAATGGGGCAGAGGGAAGGGAAGAAAAGAGACAGATGGGAAACCGCCCATGAAAGCCCCAAACTGCAAATCAGATGATTGTTTGTTTTTTATCTCATGTTGATAACAGGGTCAAATGCTGATGGAAGCCCACAAATAGTACTTGCCAGTGCCAGTTTGGCAGTACCTGCCAAACCTAGCAGGCAAGCCCTGGTTTGGCTGGCAGGCCCCATCAGGGCATGATACCTGCCAGGTGTCTGCTTGAGGAGCCTGTTTCCACAGAAGGAGCATAATACTGTAACCTGGAGCTAATGGCAGACACTTTGGCATTCGCTTAGGTCACTGCTTAGGGGTTCATAGATCGGTGCCTCAAGGTTCCACTCTGTGGAATGGACACAGTCGTTCCCACTCTATCCAGTTATGGAAATGGGAGTGAACTTCACTTCGTAACATCAGGGATTATCAGTACTGCATGTACTCTCCTGCCCTGAGCAACCACAGTCATAGTTTTGACCACAGCATCAGATATAGAAAACATGGGAAACCCCGGATTTGAATACAGGCTGAGAGATAGGAAGCAGACAAAGTGGATGGCACAGCTGCCCACTCATCTCCCTAGAGAATGTTCCAGGATTTCCAGAAGACATGGTCAATGTGTCCTTGCTTCTTTTTCTTCCCCAATCCTAGGAATCACCTTCCTGAAAGGACTGTCGTTCTTACTGCTCTCCCTCCCAATCGCATCCCCACCTATGTTTCTAGGCTTTCATCCTCAAACCCATGACTTACCCAGACTCCCTCCATGCCTGTCTTTTGCCTTCCTTCTGAGACCAGTCGACTAAGGCCTTCCTGTGCCCACTTGGTGTTTTATGAGCTTCTCTTTCTAGACTGACTTCCAATAAGAAGTCTTCCTTCCCCTCTTTTATCCTCCTCAATGACGGCTCCCGTGTCTCACCTACTCTGGCTCCCAGTGTCACCCACACCCACATAGACCAATCTCTTTTCCTGAAGTTGACATATGAGTCCCTGGTGGGTTGAGCCCATCATGCCTGTGCCAGACACTGAACACACATGGGTCTTCCGTGCCATATACCTACAATTCCAGACTCTCCTGATGTAAGCTAGGGTCTTGAAGCTGGTTCTAGATTATAGACAGAAGGGCTGGGTTTCACTTTCTGGAGGAGGTAGCTAAGGCTGGCAACGATCTTCCTTCAGACCCTTCTCTCCCTGCTGGATCTACCAAGATGCTGTGGGACTCGAGTGGTGTATCTTCAAGATGGTACATCATCTGCTAGCTGGTATCCCAGGTGACTGCATAGATCTGAGATTCCTACCTACCTATGTTAGACATGTGTGTGATGTGCGCAAGACACAAGCTGCCCCGTTTAATCTCTGGGATTTGGAGACTTGGCTGTGGTTTCTGCAATGGGTAACATAAATACAGCATCCCCACTGTGCTCCCTGCTTCCACATTCCTCTGCCTGATAATACTGAATTCATATTGAGTACTCAGGGTAGAGTAAACAAAAGAGGCTTTTTCATTTAAATGGTGAATGTCATGAGATAGTCAGACATGGGACTTTGTAGTGGCATTTCACTCGTATTCAACTTGCCTGAGGATCAGAAAAGCAAAACAGCCACACTGGTCAGCCTTACAGACCATCCAGCAATGACACTCACCTTTAATTGCAGTAGCCACACTAGTTTGCCATAGAAACCGGATGGTGCATGCCTTTAATCCCAGTGGTGCACACCTTTAATCCAAGCCCTAGAGAGGTTTATAAAATGGGAGGAGACAGCTCTCAGACAGTCTTATTGTGAGATTCCCGGAGGCAGGATTGCCATTTCGGACTGAGGTCGAGGTAAGAGCCAGAGGTTGGCTGCTTTGCTTTTTGGGTCTTCAGGTTGAACCCCAATATCTCTCTCTGAGATTTTATTAATTGTGCTTTTAGGACCTATAAGTGGAACGACTGAAGAGGACTCCCTCTGCATGTGACTGGTGAAATAGCTCTTGAACTTGACCTCTTTATATTCTGCTCTCATTGACTATGTCAGATACAAAACTAAGATGGGGTTCCTATGAGTTTTTTTTTTTTATCGTGGGGATAGTTGCATTTCCTCTCAACCCTTCAAGTCTCACCTTTGTAAAGTGACCAAATGATTTCAGAGTTCTAGGGGATGTAGATCCCCAAGTCTGCCCTTCTAAAAAGATCCACAAAGTACCAAGTACTCTTATGAATTGTAAATCTGATGGCCAATTCTTCAAAAATTGGGGATGCAGCAAGAGAAGATCTATTTAGTCCTATGACCCTGTGATCCTGCCCAGAAACATGGTTGATCATTGCTGTCTCACAGTGGGAAAAAAACAGGCTGACACTGTAAAACTCAAACAAAAAATGATCACACACCTCACCCCTTCACCTCACCAAAAGACAATTCAGAGTTCCCTCGGAAACCTGAGTCCTTTTCAAGATCTCATTCCTGGCACTTTGCTTAGAGCTGATCCAGAGAAAGCACTGGAAAGATTATTACCCTCCCAGGGATGGGAGTCCTGATTAGTGGGTCCCTGTGATGAGGCTGGTGTTTACTGGACAGGATGCAGTGGTGTGTGTTCAGAGCCGGGGAGTAGCCACCAAGGTTTGTCTGGGTTGAAATCCCTCAGTGGCTCCCTGAGTGGGACTGGAGGGAGCCCGGAAGCAGCCTTCTGAACTGGGGGCACAGGAAAGGCTAGGTTGAAGCTGGCCTCCTCCAGCTTCTGGGTGGAGGTGGGACGCCTGCAACACATACTCTAAGCATATGTTAACCTTGGCGCTCTATCCATGCCAAGAAGCTGTCACGGAGGTATTTAGCAGAGGAAACGGCTTCGGAAGTGTTCCTGTTGTACTGTGGGGCACTGTGCAGCTAATGGGGCATGTATGATGAGGAGCCGGGGGCGGGGGAGGCGAGGGGCCAGCTGACCCTGCCAATGCTTGTTTGGTCCAGCACCAGAGGAACAGGCATTAATATTGTCTGCCAGCCAAAGCCCAGGTCCCTCCGCTGTCAGATGGGATGAGGTCCACCTGCCAGAACGAGCACCTACTGCGTACCCAGAGCTGGCATTGGGCCCCACCCATCTGTGTCTTCCTCTGTCCTCACAACAGCTTATCAAGTAGGACCATCAATCAGGTTCAGATGAAGAAGGAAGCTACTCTAGGCAACACTGACTTTATTATAAGTCTGTTGTGTTTCTCAGGTGCCACGCAAACAGTGAGCCCATCTAGGGAGCTGACATGGGTACTTCTTCTGAATACGGCCTCTCTAGCCTTTGAGATACAGTGGTTATATGAGGGACCTGAGGAAGTAATACGGGGATCTGGCCATGTGGTTTTCTCCTTCGAAGATTGTACATTGTATGGACCCACTTGCTCACACACAGTAGGAGAACGCACGTGTTCACTCTCATTCAAACAGGCCCATTTTCTGAAGAAAACAATTCTGTACTTGAGAAGGGAGACAGGAAGGTGAGCCAAGAGTTCTCAGCTGCCTACAGCTGCCCCCACCACACTCAAAGACAAGGAGCTGTTTTAGATGGAAAAACAAAGGCCAAAGGAGGTAGGCCATGAGCCTCGGCTTGAGAGTCTCTCAGGAGATGAACTGGTCTCTGTCTATTTCTCTTGGATTTCTGCCTCCTCAGGAGTCAAGTGAGGCAAAGCACCTTTCCAGCATTCTCACAGAATCTGCCAGTTGTACAGAGTTGTGGAAGCAACCCAGACAAGCCCTGGGCGGGTCTTTTTCAAGGACAAGTTCACTGTGTCAACCACAGAGCAAGATGTTGACATGAATTTTCCTAGGTGTCTATTCACCCCAGATAGGGCCCTGATGACAGAGCAAAGAATTGAGGACACATGAATCTAGCCCTGTGAACCAATGAGTTTATTGGGGTTACTTATGGGTGACACAAAGTGGCTGTACCCCCTGGAAACCCATCTTAGCATGGGTGATAACCCCCAAAAGCTACGTTCCCAGAGCAGTCTGCTCAACTGGAGACAACCCTTTCATAACCCTGGAAGCAGTACTTAGGGTTTCTTGAGTCTCCTGAGCTTGCTCACGGTGTGCGTGTCCCTCCTCCCTCCAGGAAGCGAGCTTCTACACAGCACGTAGTTATGTCTTCCCCTGCTGGCCCAGGGTCCCAGACAAAGGTCCAACTGTCAGAGCTTCATAGGGCCTTTACCCCCAAATGTTCCTCTGCCTTCACAGTTGGGGAAATCAAAGTTCAGAAAGGATAGTTCAGCTCTGAACCAGAACCTCCTAGTTCCTTGGTCACACGTGGTGTGTGACTGTCACATGCGATTCTTCTGGCACTTTTGGATCCCCCCTCTCTTTCTCACTCTCCAGCCCTCCCTCCCTCTCTCTAAATCTTGGTGCATGTGCTTGTGTGTGAATACTCCTGGTGTCATGTGTGTGGTGGTCCTTGTGTAGAGCTCAAAGGACAACCTAAGAGGTTGTTCCATGGTTTCTATTTTGTTTCAGACAGGGTCTCTTGTTTGCTTCTGTGTTCGCCGGGCTATGACAGCCCAGCTGCCAAAGACTCTCCTTTCTCTGTCTCACATCTCACCATAGGAGACTAGGATTACTGATACGTGCTCTTCCTGCATCAGGCTTTATAAGGGTTCTAGGAATCAGCTTAGCTTCTCACGCTTCTGCACAGTGCCTTGCCCACTGAGTCACCTTTCACCCTCAAATACACTACTAAGGCATTTGGCCTTGAGAGTAGAGGGACTAGAATGGCCTTGTGAGACATTGAATAATGGCCTGATTCTCAGCTACTTTTCTCCTTGTGTGAACACCTTTCATAGGAAGTGAGAACTCCTTATTATTCACCTCACTGGGAAGCTGCTGTGCTACCTTCCCATGTATATGTGTGAGTATATATACACATGTATATATGTGTGTGTATACATATATACACATAAATACATACACACATATATGCATATATGTATATATATACATACATATATACACACACACACACTAACATAGGAAATCATGCTTAAGTTGTCAAGGTTTCCAGAAATAACAGATAGAGGGAGGGTTCAAAGCATTTCTTTGGACTGTCTCCCCTGGAATCCCAAGAACATCTCCAAGCTAGTCTGTGTTGATACAAATGGTTCTAACCTATTTTTGTTTCATGTTCTGCAAAGCCTTTGGAGCTGGCATTATAGGCTGTTGTGAGTTGCCTAATGTGGGTGCTGGGAGCTGAACTCAGGTCCTCTGGAAAAAACAGCAAATGTTCTTAACTCCTGAGCAATTTCTCCAGCCCATGGCCAATTTTCTTTTTAAACTTAAGTTGTAAAGTATTTTTTGAAATAAAGGTAAATTTAAAATGTAAAGGTTTCATTAAGAAATTTTGTACATATGTATCACCAAACTTTAATCTGCCTTCCCCATTCTTCTCTTCTCTCCTCTTTCCCCTTCCCACATGAATACCCTGACATGAATTTTAATCCTATGTTTCCCATCAAGCACTGTGTCCCACAGCGTTTAATACAGTCTGGTCCATCACCTTATAGAGTTTATAGTTAAGGGGAAGGTCACGGTGTGGCCACTAACACTTAGGTGACAGCTCAGAGGAGGGTTAGTAGGGTCCTAAGGCTTGTCAAGGAGGGAATGTGGACTCTGCAGGGACTCCAATGAGGACTTCTCAGGAAAGTGCTATGAGGGAACTTTAAGTCCAATGTCACAAGATAAAGGAGTAGAAGGGTCTAGAGAGCAGCCCATGCCTTGTCAGAGGGTAAAGTTCACAGTCGCTGTTGTGCCCAGAACCTTGATAGGGAGGAACCACAGAGGCATTGTAATGACAAATGGGACAGGCTTGTGGGGACTAGGTCATCAAAGAGAGAAGGGGAGGGCGCAGGTGTGTGGCTAAGATGATAGCCTCCATCATCTGACTCTGAGTGGAGCTGGGAAGGACAGTAGTGGGAGCCCCTGACCTGGACTTCCAGGTTAAGGCTCAGCTGCAACAGTACCCAGGGTGGCAGATATATCGGAAAGATACTTGGAGGGATTGGGATAGGGACATGGGGATAAGGTGTCAAAGACCGAGGACCATGTTTGGCATAGTATGGGGGGCAACTTCAGCATCCTTATCTAGTGGATGTGGCTGGCAGGGAAGGGTATTTCAATCCTCCAGCAGGCAGACTCAGGCAGACAGCAGTCAGCCATTGTTCATCAGCTGAGCTGTCCTGGGAAACTGCAACCCAGAATATTAATACCTTTCTCAGGTTTATCTCTACCCTATCTCACTCATTTGAAATCCTTGCGATCAGAGAAGAAAGTTAGTTTAATCCTTTGGTTCCTATCAGCCTAATTACATAGTTTCAATAGACAACGGGAAGGACTCTCAATGAGACCGGAGGACATAGGAGCGCATTATGTTGGTGCTAATAATGATCTGTCTTTGTTTTATATCTCGTGTTGTTGCTTCTCATTTTGACTGCCTGAATTCTTAATGCCTTTGAGTGTCTCATGGAGATTGCTTCCTCTTGCTGCCAGGCCGGGACACAGTGGCAGACTTGCATATGAAAATACCCAGCCTGGTGCCTGCAGCTAACAAGCCAGCCGCCATTTAAATTTCAATCAGCCCCTCTGTTTGTGTATGAGCTTCTTGGATGGATGAAATTAGCAATTTTGAAAAATTGATTAAAATTGCTGGTTTCACGAAGCCTCAAAACACCAAAATCAATCTTAAAAAAGAGAGAGAGAGAGAGAGAGAGCTCCAAATTCTCATCGAACTAGTTATATCTGCACTGTGAGAAACAGTGGATATAGCTGGGGCAAAGAAGGAACCAGAGTCAGGGTGGACTGGGGACCATTCTTGCCTCGTGACCAGTCCTGCGTAACCGTCAGTGTTTGCATCTTGCTTTCTCTTTATGTTTGCGGAGCAAAGGTCTTGACTGCACAGTGAGTTTCTAGAAGGCTCTTCTCCGATCTTGGCATCATATAATTATGTGTTCTGAATCAAGTTTTGAATGGTTCTTTACAGGTAGATTGTTAACAGCAGAGACCACAGTGTTCATATTTCAGTACTTGTATCGGGCCTTCATTTGTTGTTTACAGCAATTCGTCCCCTCAGGAGGACTATGAGAAAGTACACTGACTTCCATTTTTAGCTGTAGAAATGGTGGCTTATACCCGTTCCTAAATCCAAGTGAGTAGTGTCAGGTACAGATCATTCTGAGCTGCCCAGCAGAGGGTTCTCTGAGGGCCTGCAGTGGCACTGGGGTGTCATGCATGGTGAGAGTATGTGGTATCTTGGCTCTGACTGGGGGGGGGCATGGATCTGCCAGCATCCTGAGTTCTCTCTCATCTGTGAACTCCCGAGCTACAATCTTGCAAGCTGTGTTTAACTGCAGCAGAAATGAGTCAGAGGAGGGAAAAATCATCATGAAAACTAGAGCTGTCTTATGCTTGGCACCATAGAGACCTGTTCAAGGGCATACACACCCTGGTCCTGTCGGCCATGTTCAGTGAATCTGTCCTTAGTGGTTGGCACAGGGAAAATAAAAATATTGCTCGTGGCTGTAGGCAAGAGTATAATCCCTACACCTCTTCTCGTCACCTTCATGTGCCTTCATGTGTCCCCAAGGAGAAGAACGAAGGCTGTTCATCTCCAGGAACAGGGCACCCCTCTGCTTCTCCTTCAGTCTGGGTAATATGAGTGTCATAGCCATTTCTATATTTTATAGGTCCCTAAGGCACAGCTGCCAACATCCCTTAGTCACAAGAATCCCCACAGCTTCCTTTTCAAAAGGCAGAAGCCTCGTTATACTTTAGAGAACCACAGCCAGTTCCAGAAGTCCTAGCCTTCCCAGCATGCTGGAAGTACAAATTTGAACAAGATTCCTACTCTCCATTGTGTGACCAGATGGCCAGTGGGCTACAGGGGAAGCTCTGTTCACAGTCTGTGCAGGAGTCAGTAGAAAAGGGCAGAGCTACTGTGGGAAAAGCAGGCTTTCCAGATACAGAATTGTATACAGCTCTATCACTCATGTCCGTGGCCTTGGGAAGTCGTGTTAGGCAGCAGACCTTTGGTCTTCTCCGCTGACAGATGAGGATGCCCATCCTCCTTCAGGTCCAGATAGTCTTGTGTAAGTGGTCACCTGGTGTACAAGGCCTAGAACAGAAGCAAATGCTCACCCAGCAGAGGAAATACAGGACATTCCAAGCCCTTTCCCTTATGGCAGCACCCTCAAAGCAGGTATTCCATGCAGAACAAACTACCTTGTGCTATATGCCTCCAGGGCACTCACAAATGGCTAAGAGAATGAACAGCAATCAGTGCACAGGGGCTGTGCTGTGTTTTCTTTAAAACCCATAGACAAGTATGTGTGAGTCATTCCCATAACCCCCAGGGCAGACAACAGGTTAGAAGAAGACAAGGTTCTGCAAACTGATCTGGTGTCAACCTCAGTGTGCGTCTACAGTACCACACAAGCAAAACCCCAAGGTGGAGGACCTCATGTTGGTTGTGGCTTTATCTCTGCTAAGGAATGAAAGCCTACTTCCCCTTTGCTCAACCTTGAGGTAAGAGTCTAACTCAGGGCAAGGGTCAGGTATGGCTGGCCTTATGTGCCAAGTGCCACTTCTGGCTTCCTTTTGCTTTGTTGACTTCATTCTTAGGCTGTCCCTACATGGGGAGGGGGCAGAAGGGACCCTCTGCAGCTCAGGTTTGCTCCTGTCAGATGAGCAGTACCAGTTGGATGACTTTGGTCAAGCCTTTGATTCAGAGTAATTTGTGATTTCCTGAATGAACATCTATGGCCTGGGGACAGAGACATATTTCCCTTGCAACAATTGGCACTCCAACATGTGCTAGCTAAATCCATGTAAAACCTGAGAAAGCTTGAAAAGAAATTAAAAAAATAATAATAATACAGAGTTTAACACAACATTTTGCTGTTTGTTGGCGGTGTGCTGCAGCTCCTTTAAGAGAGATTTTCCTGATTCAGCCATAGCAGGAAAAAAGCCAGCCATGGCCATTTTAAAATGCCAGTTTTCTGGGCCTTGCCAGTGCTAACTCTGACTCTTTCAGGCAGGAGGTCTGGCTATAGAGCATTTTAGTTGGGTTTGTGAGCAGAGTGCTGTGGCTTGCTTGATGGCAGCATGGTCTCGCTGTGTGCCTGGAAGTGGGGCAGTGCACGCACAGCTCAGAGACACAAGTGGCTCCACCATGCTGGACTGTGCAGAGTGAGCAGAAACTACCATATTTATCAAAATAATAGTGCAGCTTAAGTTTTAGACTGGGCAGGCAAACAGGTGGTACTGTATTACCCCTACTAATGGCACAACTTAAGTTTTTAAGAAGCCCTTAGCGTCTTAGGATGTGCTCTTGAACAATAAAGAATTACAGATTCACAATAGGACAGATTCAGACATTAAAGACCGCTAAATGGGTCACAGTGTTGGATAAATGTACGTAGGCTTGGAAGAGAGAAGAAAAAGAGTATAAAGAGTCATAAAATAAAGTTAATGCTTAAAATAAAAGGGTAAAGTCTTTAAAGAGACAGTACACATCATCATAGATTGAAGGGAGTAAAGAAAAATAAGCCACATAAAGATGGAAAATTCACAGAGAGTCTGGATTATGTATATTATTGTGTTTTCTTTGAATTTTTTTACTGTGAAGGAGCTAAGTACAGAGAGACATTTCCTTGTATGGGCTGCTAAGCTAAACCGATATGTATATTGTAAAGGTATCTTGACTTCAGAATTTGGGTCTAAGGACATGTTGGGAAAAGAGGTTCTTCTTTTGTTTTCACAGAAGATAAGAACCTGTGGAATACTTCCAGACGAATATGATTTGATAGACCACGCCCCTCTGAAAGGTCGCTGTGAACACCCTCAAAAAATTACTTCACCCAACTGCTGATTGGGATGAACAAGTGGGCCCTCTTCTACCTACAAAGTGCCACTCCCGGCTTCCTTTTGCTCTGTTGACTTCATTCTTAGGCTGTCCCTACATGGGGGGGGGGCAGAAATGACCCTCTGTAGCTCAGGTTTGCTCTTGTCAGATGAGCAGTCCTAGTTGGATGACTTTGGACAAGGACTTGATTCAGAGTAATTTGTGATTTCCTGAATGAACATCTATTGCCTGGGGACAGAGGCATAGATTGTGAAAACTGATGTAATTGGCCAACACAGGCATCGAGCAATGTCAGGTATGGTAGCCCTCCAGGAAGGGGAACCCAAGGCTAAGTATAAAGCAACAATAATCTAGCCCCACCAGTCCTGAGGCCCCATTATGGCAAAACTGAAGATGCCCCCTCTTCTCCCTCGGCACCTCTCACTTAACAAATGCCTTGCTTTGTAGGCAAAATGCTCCTAACTTTTGAAAACATGGTTTAAATACTTCTTCATTTGAGGCCAACCTCCCCAGAGTGGGAGTAGAGAAAAGATTTGGGGAAATGAGATATTTACTTGGCAGTAGTCCCAGGAAGAGGGACCATTACCAGAAGAGGAGCCTTATGGCTGTGGAGGGGAAGAATGAGGGAGGGAGGCTGAACCCAGGTGCGCTAGCAAAGTGGATCTCTGCTGGCGGAACATGGAATTCAGGCACACTGGGCCATCTTGGTGAAAGAAGATGGCATATTCAGAGGGGCTCTCCAAGTGCAAACTACGGGGCTTCCCAGCCAACTCTTGACTCTCTTTGGTTGAGGGCCACTTCCTGTGTTTTGTTCCTGCCTTATGAGGAGAGGAGGATGAGATGGTATAGGGCTAGCTTTCTCTCTGACAGAAAAGGCATTGTACGTGGGGAAAACATGGGTGTGCAAGGGTGCTACCCACCCAGCTGCAGCTGGTATCTATTGAAGAGGGTCAAGAGAAGCTAGAGGGATGCCAGCAATCTCTGTTAAACATAAAGACTGGACACTGGGATCAAGGATGAAGGGAGAGCTGAGTTGATAAAGCATTTCTCCCTCTGGGTTCAACTCAGAGCATGCACATAAAAAACAAAACAAAACAAAGCAAAACAAACAAACAAAAAACAGAGCGCAACCCATAACACCCACATAAAAAAGCTGGGTACCACAGCACACTTTTTAATTTCAGCCTTGGAAAGGCAGACATAGGAGTATCCAGGGTTCTCCATTCACCCACGCTAGCCAAATCAGTGAGCTCCAGATCCAGCGAGAGACCCTGCTTCAAAATACATGGATAAATAAAATTTTAAAATGGAACAACAGAAGAAGACTTCTAGCTGCCATATGCATATACATACGAACACACATGGACATGTACACGCATGCACTTGTACATACATATACACCATACATACACATACACACACATGCACGCAAGAGCCTATACAATGCATAATAAGAAAATATTCATGGTTTTTAGATACCTTAATGACATTGTGATTATACGGGCTCGTGCATTTTAGAAATCTTTTCTGAAGAATTTGGGAGTGAAATGTCATAGTGTCTTCAATTTGCTTTAAAATATTTCAGGAAAAAATTGATGAAGTCAGTAATACAAAATGGAAGAGGTTGTTAAGTCTGCATGGCGGAATGTGGGTATTAATTATACCATTTCTGCCTTTCAGTAGGTTTCAAAATGGTCACAATAAGAAAGAGAAACCCAAAGGAGAGATTAGGCCCTGTTTGTGTTTGGTGGGTGGGAAATGAGTGGTACATTGCTTGGCCCTGAAGTTTAGAGCAGTGGTTGTGGTTCTTGCTGGGGCTCTGACCTTGCACTGAGGGTGCTATGTGACATTCAGGGAATCACTAGTCCCGTTGTCTCTGTCTGTCTAAAAAGCAGAACGTTGTTCTGAGATCTGTCACACTCTGAGGTCCTGAGAGTCCCTGAGCAGCCCACCTGAGGGTCTGCCATCTCCCAACCCATGGTCCTTCTGAGAGTCCCAGGTGAAGGCACACAGGCTCCAGGGAGATGCTCTAAGAGTGACCTCACTTGCCCCATGGCCAAATTCAACACGTGGCTACCAAATGCAGTGCAGAATTGCGTAAGCAGTTTGGGCCCGTTCCAGCCAGCACTGATGCTGTGTTCTATTTTGTGAGAACACCAGGTGCACAGCAACAGCTAGTTTTTGTTGTTGCTGAGTGAGGTGTTCATAATGGTCTATTGCGGTAAGCTTCTTAGTAGTGTGGTTCAAGTCTTCTGTGTGCCTAAGGACTTAGAAAAAGGTGGGGGTCAAACTTTGCCATGTTTTTTTTTTTTTTAATGGTTGACTGCAGGTCTGTGTTAGCAGTGTGTATGGTTCACATCCTGGCAAGAGAGGCCCACTCAGAAAGGAAAACTGTCCATATATATATCTGCACTGAGAATTTTTTAATTTAAAATTTGTTATAAAAACAGGAAATAAAAAACACCACACACTTAAAGTTAATTAGACCTTAAATTAGCATCTCCGTGAACTTCCACACAGTACTGTGTGTTCTGACCCACAGTCAGCAACTCCGTGAACTTCCACACAGTTCTGTATGTTGAGGCTGCCATTCTGAGACTTTATCATAAATGCTACATCATATCCACCCTTTTAAAGATTCTCTTGAGATAATCAGATCTTTTTCCTGATATTTGAATAATAATCTATCTTTTCATGCCTAGAGAAATCATACTGGGTCATGTTCTTTTATATATACTGAACATTGTTGTTTTGCTTCTGAGGTAACTGGGGATCGAACATATGCCCTTGTACAAGTTCTCTCCCTCCCCCCCAGTGATACCTCAGACTGGTTTTATTTTTCATTTCACCTCAAGGTCTCCCTAACTTGCCCATGTTGGCCTTCAACTTGTGATTTTCCTGCCTTAGCCTTGCTGGTTGTTTTGCCTCCAGGCCCTATTTTTTTTTTTTTTGCGTATTGTTGAATTTAGTTTGATCATATTTTCAGTGTTTTTGCTACACCTTGGTGTTATGAAATTTCTGTCACTGTTCTGCTAGCCAGTAGAGAGCAGCATTCTGGATCAAGTGACAGAGTTTCATGGGGAATGGATGTGACTGAATGAAAAGGCAGAGCTGAGGGATGCATGGCCTTTTCAGATTAGAAACAAGTGAGATTTAGCAGTTGGCAACCAATTAGGATTATCCATTCTGTTTTGTTATAACTGTGCATGGATTTTGTTTGAAAATAAATGGTAAAGTAATTTTTTGACTTTTTTTTATCACTTTGGCTTACAGTTTTCTGCTGTATTATTTTTATTGTATTGTTGAATATCCCTTTTTGAATTGGGATTCTGGTAAGTTTGCTGATCCAAAGGAAATGGAAAGGTTCTCTCTTTAATTTTTGAAGAAGTTAAATGGGTCGAATATATGTTTTTTTTCTACTTAATTTTTTTTTAAAAATTCCAGTGAAACTGTAGTAACCAAGTATACAAAGGCTTAGTAGATGTAGGGCATTCATGCTTTTTCTTTCTTCTCAAGTCAGTTTTGGAAGTCTATGCCTATCAAGAAATTGGTAGATTTGTACATGTCATCTGAGTTGTTGAACTTGTATAAAATTTCTTACGCAATTTTATTATTAGTGTTCCATTGATTACTGTCCCTGGTGTGTGATGTTCCTGTTGTGTTTCATTTGTTTATGCTGTGGAACATTTGTTTAATGATGCAAAAAAGTGTTGCATTCTTTTATGTTGCATTTGCTTAACTCTGTGAAGCTGTGTTACCTTGCCTGTCGAAACACCTGATTTGTCTAATAAAGAGCTGAACAGCCAATAACAAGGTAGGAAAAAGGATAGGCAGGACTGGCAGGCAGACAGAGAGAATAAATAGAAGGAGAAATCTGGGAGGAGAGGATCAAGAAACAAGAAAAGAAGGACAGAAGGACTCTAAGGGCCAGCTGCCCAGTCACACAGCCACACAGCCACACAGCCAGCCACACAGAATAAGAGTGAAAGGAAGATACACAGAAGTAAGAAAAGGAAAAATCCCAGAGGCAAAGGTAGATGGGATCATCTAAGTTAAGAAAAGCTGGTTAGAAATAAGTCAAGCAAAGGCCAGACATTAATAAGAAATAATAAGCCTCTGTGTGTTTTATTTGGGAGCTGGGTGGCAAGCCCCCCAAAAGAGAAGAAACCATGACCAAGGTAACTTATAAAAGAAAGGGTTTATTTGGGTTTATGGTTCCAGAACGATAAAAGCTCATGATAATAGAATATCATCTAGAGTGGCAGCTGAGAGCTCACACCTTGAACCACAAGCAGGAAAGAGAGAGAGAGAGAGAGAGAGAGAGAGA
>LOEQ01004969.1:65768-99000 GCA_001685075.1 Bramus lutescens | reverse complement strand
GATGTGTGTGATGTGGCAAGCCGTCAGGAGCAGTGTAAATGACCATAGGTTACAAAGCTGATGTACTCACTCCCAGACCTAGCTCTGTATCTGTGATGCTGATCACATTTTGCATGGACTGTTCCTGGTCAGCAGAATCGTGAATGGTTTTCTAACCCAAGTCCTTTGTACAGAAGTAAAAGTTCCCTTAGAAATGACTTGTAAATAGAGCTCCCCTACAACTATTTCCAGTTCTCCTGGAAAGAACACATTCTCTGGTTTTTCTGTCCAAGCTCTTTCCCCATCTTCTTCCCCTAGAGTCAGGCCTATGTAGAATGAGTTCTCATGACCCATCCCAGATTCATCATTCTCTTGTACCAGTTTTGCACTTAGGAAGTCTTTTGATTGGCTCTCCTCGTTTTAGTATTCTGTTTGTGAGATGTGTCACAATCAAACAAGTACATTCTTAGCATTTAAAAAAATGTAAGCTGGGAAGGAATGTGCTAAATTGTGTGTGTAATATATACTCATACATGTAAATTTGCATGGAAACTATAGGACTCCAGGTGTCACCCTCTGTTCCCTCTACCCTACTTTTGAAGATCATCTATCACTGAACGACTTCAACTAGACAGGCTGGACACAAAATCTCTGGGATCCATTTCTCCCCGGCCCTCCTATACTGGATTCATAGTTACATGGTAACATGGCTAGCTTTTATGTGGATTCTGGGGATCCAAACTCAGATTCTCATGCTCACATAGTAAGCACTCCACCATTTGAGGCGTCTCTCCAGCCCTGTGTTATATATTTTTCTTGCTGATATATTTACATGTATTTTTAATATGTGATATATGTTCAGTGTTGTCTGTTTAGCATTTTCTGCTATTACCTATGCACAGGATTTTTGGATTCTTTTTTTCTACTTTCTAACATGTTAGGGAAGCATGAAACATTCTGCATTTTTAACCATTACTGAAGAAAAGATACCATCCAGTTCTCAGCTCCACCTGAGATTCTAATTACACCATGAAGTAAATTTTGAGGATTTGCTGGCTGTGGTGGCTGAATGTTTTTAAAACATTCACATTCTCTCTGTTCTTCTAGATTCATGTCAGTCTGTGGATGGACACATTGGAAACAAGAAAAGCCCTAGTTGCTTAAAAGGCACATAGATCTCCAGCTTCTGCCACCAAACTGCAATTATTTAACTTTCAATAATTTTCACAAATTGTTTAAGTTCCTGTTTCCTAATTATCTTTAAGTTTCTTTTTTAATATAGCCATGTTTATCTCTTTTCTTCCCAAATTCTTTTATTATACGAAGAAATTATGCTTTATGGTAAGTTAACATGTGTAATAGAAAGCCGAAGCATCTGGTATGTCAAAATTTAGGCACAGTGTCATGGTGGAGATCCCACTCAGGGAGTGAATGGATGTGAGAGGAATGTAAAATGCAGCTACATTGCTTCTTTCTCCCTGTCTATCTGTCTTTTTTTTTCTTTTGTCAAAGGCTATAAATACATCTTATTTCCTGGAGGTAAGACCATCATGAAGTCAAGTCAAAGCAACCAACTAACTCTATATTGGTCTTGCCCTGTTTATCCCTGTTACATGATAGCAAAATTTAGGATTATCTACCTTCAACTTCTGAGCCTCTCTGTCCCTTAAAACTAGGTTAATAAATGTGTGTGCTATTCTTTTATTTATGTGTCTCTGTCACTTTCCTTTCGGATCCAACCAGAAACCCTGAGAGGGTCAAAGACCTACATTCCCTTCCCTACACTTCCTTCTCCTAATAATCAAGGAGTTAACAATTCCCAAATCTGCATGGTAAGTTGAGGCTGGGATGGAATCTCTTCTCCAACTGCCTCAGCAGCCTGTGCCCTGTGGCTCTGAGTGGATTTTATTCTCTTTACATGCCCACAGGCATCTGTTCAGTTTTCCTGGCCTCTGGGATACATGGCCCATTACCCTGCTTCAATGACTCCCCCTCTCTTCCCAACCACTAGAGATCAGAAATGGATTAAATGAAGCAATCTGGAGAAACGAGCACCTCCAAGTGAGTCTCCCCATAGATACAGCTGTCTCAAGGCACACAGGAGTGAACCTTCTAAATAGTTCCCACAGGCACAACCGTTATCCAATCTACCTCTGCATTCTGCCTATGTAGTATCGTTTCCAAGTCATCAACAAGAAGATACTGCTCTTTGGATGTTCCCTGCGTGCAGGAGTGAGGCCCTGGAAAATTATGCAGAGAAAATTAGCATTAAATAGATCACTGGTTCTATATTGGTGTGGTAGACTCAGGTGTCAGTGAGGCTAACACAGTTGCTCATAGGGCCTAGCTAAACCTGGAAGGGTATGCGTACCTGATAGAGGACAGGAGAGCGGCATGGCTCAGATCAACTCTGTGGAGGTAATCAATGGGAAGAACGGGACAAGGCCAAGTTTTGGAATGCCAAGGCCGATGAGACAGGCAATCCCTAGGGAGTAAAGAGCTGTTGGTGAGATCAAGGGCTCAAGTGAAGATGACCAAAGAGTGAGCACAGAGAAATGGACAAACTGTTTTCCTACTTGAGAAAAAAAAAAAGTAGAGATAGGTGCTTTCTTTAGCCTGGGACCCTGTTCATTCAGGCACCTACAGTGGGAGCCCAAGTCTGCCACGGACTGTACTTGCTGATGCGAAGCACAGCCTTTGTCTTTGAGCACATTAGTATGTGGGATAAGTCAACTCGCCCTATTTTCTTAAGCACTTCCCTTTGGCTTTCTTGTTTGTGCAGCAAGAATAACTGTGCTACTGTATTTACATCGCACGCTGCATAAGCAGACTAGGGGAAAACAAGGCTTACAAACTCTGTCACCCCAGCGTGACCACTGTGATTCAAACTCTACACAGGCTGTATATGCCACAGCCCATCTTCTTTCCCACATCTCCCTGCATTCTGCTATTTTCGCCAGAAGCAAGGGATTTCTAACTTCCGCTCACTCCCTACTATTTAATTAGGTTATGCAAATCGTGGTAATTCCATTCATTTGCCGTTGGTAAAGAATGAACATGCCGCATACTGTCCAATCTTATCCCAACTGTGGCGGGTTCGTAGACCTTTAAAGTAGACAAAGCGTGAGCCCCTCTTACCGCCCTCGCCAGTTTTCCTGTGAGAACGTGATGCTTGGGCTGCTATTGCTGTGAGGTGAGGAGGCCTTGAGTTCTGAAAGGCAGAATCCTGAAATAGAAGCCACAGGCTGAGAATAGAAAGCTAGGGAGCCCCCAGGGTGGCATTAGAGAGCTGCCAGGCTGACTGGCCTTGAGCTTCATAGCCAGCCTCTGCCGTTTCATTTTCTATAGCACTGTGTTCCCTGTGCCAACGGAACAAGTTTTTTTTATTATATTTGGATGTTGTTACCTATATAGCCTGAAAGGATGTTTTGCTCAGTAGGAGGAAGGTCTTTCCTTTGGGGGCTTGAACTTTCAAAACAATCTGAGAGGACATTAGCCAAAAGATTATTTTTCTTTCTTTTCTTTCTTTTTTTGTTTCTTTTTTTCTTTTCTTTTTTGATTTTTCCAGACAGGGCTTCTCTGTGAAACAGTCCTGGATGTTCTGGAACTCATTCTGTAGACCAGCCTGGCCTCAAACTCACAGAAATCCACCTGTCTCTGCCTCCCGAGTGCCACCAGCACCCAGCAAAAGATTTGATTCTTAAAAAGTATTAAAATCAATATTCAAAAATCATTCCAAGGCTCCCAAGCTTCTAAGAATCCCCCAAGATATCCACTGTTTTCAGCCTTTTCCTGAAGGTCAGAGTAAGGAAGGATCCAGCCAGCCCAAGGTCAAACTCCTGCAGCTTCTTTTAGTGAACCCAGTCCACCAGGAGGCTCTTTGCTGCCTTCCCTGGATTCTGACTGCCAGGGGCAGGAAATAGACACAGTGCTGTTCTCATCCTTTCATGGGGCTGGGCTACACTCTAGTTACTCAATTTCCTTATCTCTGTTTGTGAAGGGAGCAGACAAATTCATAACTACTTATGTGACAGTGAAACCAAGTGTTGGAGCACACATCTATGGTCGCAGCACTCAAGAGGCAAAGGCAGAAGGGTGACTGCAAGCTGAAAGCTGGCCTGGAATAGAGAGTTTCAGGCCAGCCAAGGCTGAATAATGAGATTGTAGCTCAAAACAAAACAAAACAAAACAAAACAAACAAACAAAAAACCCAAAAGCAAAAAAAGTTAAAATTAGAGATATAATGGAGTGATTGTTTTCCCTAAATTTTTAAAAAATGAAATTGGAGGCCTTAACAAGTTAAATTGAATTGGGTAGTGTTCTCTTTACTGGGCACACATGGCACTTAGTGGAAGGAGAAAGAAAATACCCAGACTTTCTTTCTTAGTAAAAATTACTTCAATGTGTTTATTTATTGCCACCTTAGGACAATCATTGTATGATGGTTGTAGGAAATTCACTGACATGCCTGATCTTTTAAAAGGATTGGGACCATTATGTATACCCCATTTGTTGATCATGAGGGCAGGGCCAATAGAACCTGTCTTGGATTAGAGAGAATGACACTATTATTTCTGTGTAATGTAGGGGTGGGGTCTGCCAGGCACTCATGTAATTAAGAAAGGACAATTACTCTGGGAAGAACACACAGCAAGTCAGTCACCCAAGAGGATGATAGCACAGAAGGAGCTTGGGAGGCTGAACACCTACTGTCTAAGAGCCAGTCCCAAGATCAAGAGGAAACTCTAAAAGGTATGGGAGAATCAGAGGGAAAGGAAGGGAGGAAATGAGGGAGAGGGAATGGAAGAGAAGAAGAGAGAGAGATGAGAAGTTTGACCTAGATTCCTTGGTAGGGGTCCAGCCATCTCCCATCACGCATTACCTGAAGTAGTGCTCCTACTTACCTCAATACGCTTAGTGAGTATCTTATTGCCATAGAGCATGTGGCAGGGGGTGAAACCTTCAACTAGGCAGGAACATGTATTTTCAAGTTTTAGGGTAGAAAGTTTGATGGCAAAAAGAAAGACCTTCATCTAAATTGTAATGAGATGATTTTTCTCTGCTTTTCATCTCTCTCTTCCCAAAGGACCATGGCGGATCTTCATAGACACTTTCCCTTCTGCTGGACCCTTCCAGAAAGCTCAGACAGCCCAGAGCTCTATCCACCAGCTCTCCATCCTCTTTTGTTCAACTGGATACATACAGTTGAGTTCAAGTGCCCTATTAATAGCAATCAGATCCTTCAACTGCGCCTCTACGTTTGCCTCATTGTGGGAAATACTTTACATTTCTAGAAATTTGTTTAAGGAATACTGAGATTTAAACTGCTCTCATATGGTAAGGGTGTTGTTTTAATATCCACATGAATGTTTGTGCCCAACTGCACATGAAATATTGATCCCCTTAAATTCTATAAGATAAAAAGTTTGACTCTATCCATAGAAAGGTTTTGAATATTGAATTAAACGGGCATCTTCACAAGAAAATTAGCCATACTCAGTTTTATAAACTATCTCCAGGTTGCTAATGCTGGCCTTAGTATTTCCTTAACTTACTACCCAAGAACAGGATATGATCAACAAATTGAATAATTTACTCTTTAATACAGAGTAACTGCTCTGTTCCTGAATAAATCACATTCATTTTTTCTCAGCATAATGGCTTCCTCTTTAGATTAAATGAACCTTTTTTATTTTTGAAAAATGTGTACCATGTGAACTAATGACTGAAATAACTATTTTTTTTTGCATTTCGGAAATGGGTATGGTGCATGTAAAACAGGAACTGAATAATTAATAGGATATTGGTTGGTTCAGTCATGTCTAATAATAGGCTGTGTAATAAATCATAAAGTATTTTGCAATTTGAAAAATCCACACAAATAAGAAAGTACTGTTCTCTTAGTAACCCCAAGAAGTACGGAGCAATGCATCACGCAGCAATTGCTACAGTAAAGGCATTCCTATTTAGAAAGACTCCCCATTTATCAAAAGCAACAAACCTCTTATTTTCTTTGAAACTACTATACTGGCTAAAGGTCACTAGTGAAATACTTACCTAATATCTCCAAAATGCTTGTTCTTCCTCCAGGAATTTTCCATATTGTCAAAATATTTGAAGAACTTACCATTTCTCTTGACTCCCAAGTAGTGATTAAAGGCTCCATTATTCTAGTAACATCCAGCAGTAGTGCAACATTTATACAGCTTTTCAGGATTTCCGTTACCAAATGCTAATAGGTGATCCACTGTAAAGCAAAATTGTAACATCTGGGGACAACAAGCATAGAAAAAATTCTGCCTTTTATGAAGAGATTTTCCTGTTCACTTTTAAAATATACAGAACAGTTTTAGGTCGGAGTTTGGGGGATTGTTTTGTTTTGCTTTCTTTCTTTCTTTTGCATTTGCCATGTATAGAAAAATGGGAAGGAACTGTGTTACTCTTTGGGGAAGGAGGTTGTTTATATTGCTTCTTAAAAGATAAGAGTGGTGAAAATAGATTTTTACCTTGGTTTACTTTTTACTTAATAGCTTTATTTCTTTTGTGCCATGTTCTGATTTACACTTATAGAAAACTAGAAGGTTATAGGTCTGGTTAATATCATTATTTTATTGACTATATGGTAGAAAGCTTCTTTAAGTCATTGAATCCAGCAGTCATTTGTAAGGGCATGTCATTTTCTAATGTAGCTGTCAAGTATGACCGACAGCGTTGAGATTCTCCACTCTCATCTCTGTGTCCAAATGGCAGCCGTGAGTCAGCTAAGATCCGTAGTACTGGGAATCAGTCCACACAAGCAACGGAAATAATTGGAACATACACTTTGCTCACCTTTTCCACTGCCCTGCACTCAGTATTTTATAGTGACTCCATTGTGATGTGACCCAAAGCTGGGCTGTTCAATAAAAAAAAAATCCAGAAATGCATGACCCTCCCATGATCACTACTGCTTTTAGCGTGATCCATTACAAACTACAAAGTTGTTGTGGTCACATGCTTAATGCCATCCCAGATATCGTGTGTGCTTCGTTGAACCTTCTTGACATTAGCGTGAGATCAGGACTACAAGTCAGAGGGAACACCCACCAGCCCAGCTCAATGTCTGCAGGGTTGTTTCCAGCCCTGCTTCTCAAACTTCTGTTCCACTTCTACATGCAGCTTTCTTTGCCAAGATGAAAGCATTTTGCTGTAAAAATCACATTTCCTAACTAGCTTAACTGTTTTCATTAAGTCTCATCATTCTCTCAGTGACAGGGCTTCCATATCTTGATAGGTTTTCATTTTTTTTTATTTTTTTACCTCTTTTACCAGTCTAATTTGCCAATTTTTCATGCAAAAGCCCACTTTGAAACATAATGTGCCTGATTTTTCCCCTTTGTTCAAGACATGTATAATTTTTTTCAACTTTTGCACTAAATCCTGCAATTGATTGTAAATAAATCTTTTAAATATACTGTGTGCAACGGTGATAGTGGAGTGACGATGTATTCCATGCTTGAACAAGAAGGTGCAAACTGGAGTCTCCTCATCACAGAAAACGAGCACACAGATTCTCAAGGTAGTGAAGGATGATTATCTAGATGGAGACATTCTGCAGCATGTACACAGTTTAAAGTATCATGTTGAATAAGGAAACAAAATAAAATGTAAAGTGGTGTCCCAGCTGGGGTCCAGGAGGAGACAAAGGACATTAGGCAAAAACTAAGGAAATGTTATAGTTTGGACTCCCAGAACTCAGGTGAAAAATTAGGTGAGCACAACAATTGCCCCAGTGCAGGGGAAGCCAAGACAGAGTCCCCCAAGAGCAAGCTGGAGAGCTAGGCTTACAGAAATAGCCAGCCCCAGGCTCCCTAAGAGGTTCTGCCTCAATACACAAGGCAGAGAGCCACCCAGGAAGAGTCCTGGTGAATCTTGGGTCTCCTCCACACATATGTGCATATGTTTATGTGTACCTCCCACACAGAGGAAATCCCTGACACATGCACATGCAGACATGTATACACACACACACACACACACACACACACACACACGCATGTATGAAAAAAATCTAAAGAAATGTGAACAAAGTGCAAGCTTCCATTCTAACATTGTGTCTGTATTGGACCATTGATTACGAGAAATATTCCAAACTAATATATAATATCTTTAATAGAAAAACAGTGGGGAGTATATATAAGAACTCATAGAAATGCTTTTCTTCCTAATTTCTTTGCAAAAGAAAACAACAAAACACTATAATTTTAAAAAAAGGAAGAAACAGAACATATCAATATGTTAAATGAAAGAAGCCCACAAAAACAAATACATTTTATGTGATCCCTTTCCTATACAATGTCCATAAAGGGAACATCTAAGCCACGTGAAACATGATTAACAGTTACTAAGGATTGAGGATTGCACAGGGGTGGGAGGAAATGGTGCTAGTGTGCCCAGGCCTTCTGTTTTAGATGATGAAATAGTCATAGTTTATAAATTGACTGTGCTAATGGTTGCACATGTTTTCGAACATACTGAAACCCATCAAATTGTGTAGTTTTGCTGGGTGAATTATAAAGGGTGGGAATTACAACTCAATAAAACTGCTAATAAAATGCTATAAACTAATTGAAGTCAGGGAACTCTGTTGAAATGTACAGTCAGTAATAAGACCTTTTTGAATTAGTGTTTTTAAAGATCTAATAAAATAAACACTAAATATGAGCCTTCATTACATATCAATAGTCAAAGGAATAGATTTAATTGAAAATATGCTCATTCAAATCTCCTTCCTGCTAGATAAAATTATGCAATTTTAAGGACTTGTTAAAAAAACACATTGAAGCATTTTTGAAGTTTAAATAGCAATATTTAATCATGCTTAGTATCAAAGCATAAAGTAAAAATGCACTGCATTCAGAAGTCTACATTATTTATTATACAAACTAGAGCCTCTTATACAGTCTAGATATTTTACTTTTTAAGGTGAACAACTAAGCAATTTCACTCAATTTATGAAGACAAGAGTTATCATACAAGTATCTAACAAGGAAGTCAAAGCCAAGTAGCTTTGTTGCCAGAATGCTAACCAGCATACACAAAGCTCTGGGTTTATTTCCCAACATGGCACAAACAGGACTTGGTAATATATGTTTTTAATCACAATACTTGAAAGATGGAGGCTGAGGTACCAGAATTTCAAGGTTACCCTCAGCTACATAGATATTTGGAAGTCAGCTTATACTTTCCAAAATAAGAGAGAGGGAAAGAGAACTGGGAGAAGAAGAGGAGGAGGAAGAGGGAAAGGAGGAAGGGAGGGAGACAGTAAAGAAGGAAGAAAGGAATACTAGACAAAGGTAGGTGAGGAGGTGGGAGAAACATTTTGGGACAAGGGTTCCCTGATGTGTACATTCAATTTAACTCCTTCACCAAGTCCAGAGTGTGAGCATCTCTCTCCGGTGTTTTGGGTTTCTGCTTTCTTATTCCTTCCTTTCATTTATGAAGATGTTTTCCTGACCTCATGAACTTTCTCTCATCTTTGGCTATACTTGTGTCTCCCCCCCCACACGTTTCTGACTTTTCCTCCCATCAACCATTTCCCCCAACTTATGCAAATAAAACGTACAGGGCATTGCTCAGTATACATCATACTTCCTGATTACATTTCTCTTCCTGATCATGAATTGGGAGTTTTATAGTTCTGTAAGGCAATAGTGAGGCTCCAGGACTGGCCTCTGGATAGAAACAGGAGAAACAGGCCCATTCCAGAAAGCCTGTATCAGTATCTCTGAAGTAGCATCCAGTGGCTGTTTTCCTCTTAAAACAAGTCATGCATTGTATTTGTGTGTGTATGCGTGTGTGCATGTGTGTATAGATCTCTCTGTGTGTATTGGTATACATAGCTTGTCCATATAATGTTACTTGTATGTGTGTTGCAATTTTTCAGGGGTGAATGTTTAAAAGTAAAGAGTGGAAAAAAAGTCATTATTAAAGCACAATACTAGAAATAAGCAACAACAACAAAAAACACCCTGTGAGTATAGATGATTCACACCCATGGTTTAGCAACTCTGATCCAAGAAAACCCAAGTTCTACTTTAGAAGACTTGAGATTTTTATGTTCAACAAGGTGAGATTTTGGTACATCTGAAAGCACTGCAGCGTTTGGGACAAGTCACCAAAGCTGGGGACCCAGGATCTTTTAGAATCTCCAGATCTTCTGAATGTATCTGTGAGAAAAGTTGGCATTCCCTGCATTCTGCGCTGCATCATCTTGACCTACATTGGGGAAGCTTATCTAAAATGCCCTCTTTGTTATGGAAGAAAGCAGAGAAATGTGCCAGGTAATCTACCTAGTAGAGACACCCTCCAGTCAAACACTCTTCTGAACACCATTATTAGGTCATAGCTTCTCAGTGAATAAGGTAACAGATCAATGGCCCTCCAAGTAAGGACTTACAGAGTTCAGCTACTTTTCTGTGTGTACCATTGATGTGTTCTACAGGTCTCAATACAAGACTCCAGTAACTCACCCTGGATCACTCTATGATGACCTTCAACTTTGTTTCAAAAGTGGATTCTCTTTAACAACCCAGTACCACTGTGTAAAAATACTTACAAAATTCCTTCTGCTTCTAGAAGCAGATCCAAGAGGATCCAAAGGCCTTGCCTTTCAGCTCCTAGATAAACCATGTCAGATGTGTTTCCTGTAATTCAGTCAATAGCTGGAAAATGAGTCCTGAAAAAGACAATGGGGATGTTGCGAACACCTGGGATCTACATTGAAAATAGTTTCACATCTATTGTCTTCATCTTCCTGAAGCTCTGAGAGAAAGGTATTTTCAACCCAAGTGATGATAATTAATGAGCTGTGATCAAAAGAATTGGAGGCAGCATAAATATTTGCTGCCAGAACTGGGATTAAAATCTGCTCTTCTGGCTCACTGCTGTTTTGTGATGTGTGTGTGTGTGCGTGTGTGTGTGTGTGTGTGTGTGTGTGTATGCACACATGCACAAGCCTCTGTGTTTGTGTAGTGGAAATCCATACATGCAGGCTCAGATACCGGGATGCACTTGTTGAGGTCAGAAGACAATCTGAAGTGTCAGTCCTCACTTATCGCCTTGTTTGGGGGTCTCTTTGTTTCTACTGCACAGAACAGGTTAGCTACCTGGACTTTTATGGGGGTCCTGGGGATTCCAATTCAGGGTCTCAAGTTAGTGTGACAAGTGCTTCTATCTACTAAGCCATCCTTCTGCCCTCCAGTGTTCTAATTCTTTAGTGAGCTAATCAGGATTTCATATTGCACGGAATCAATCAGGGCCTGCATTTGAACTTCCTTATTCAGACAACTTACGTTTTGTCTTCTTGGGAACCTAAGCAAAACTGAACAGTTTTATAATCTTGAATCTACCACTCAGAATTAAAATAACAAATCTATTCACATAATCAAGTATAAAGGCATGTTATTTTGCCTTTGTTAATTTTAATGAGCACATACTAAGAATTTTCCCCTTGCTGTGATAAATGCTAGTTAAAATGATGACCAAAAACATGGTTTCTAGCTGATAAAAACTGGCAGCCTGGTGGTAAAAGGTGTGGACAAAGGTGGATGAAACCTAGGTTAGCATGGTCGTGAATCTGTGCTCATTAAGGAAAGTATTGCACACTGTGATGTTCAGTTAATTAAGAGCCAGTTTTATTCCTTGTTTTCCCAGGTTTAAAAAACTGGAAGTTAAATAATACTGCTGATGTGATCTAAGGGCTTGTTTCTCTCCCTTCTCTGGGGTCCATTATACCATCACCTAGTATACACGGTTCCATTTAATAATAATGGAAGTCACACTTGGGTATTAGAAAGAGAATCTTTCCCTCCTGAATTTGCACGGGGAAAACCCTTGGGGAATGACATTTTCTACAACCCACTCCTTGCTCTGTCTGGACCCAAGTTACTGTGCAAAGTAATTAAGTAAGCACAACAGGCAAATTTAGACTTCAAGTGTCTGGCTTTTATGGTTACAGATGTTCTCTGCATAGTGTGTTCAGCAGTTCCTGGGGTCATAAATGTTTAATTTTTAATCTCTTTTTTATCGTTTTTTTGTAATGCAGACTGCTAGTATACCAAAAGAAATTTTATTGGTGTGTTTTATGTGCATGAAGTTTGCAATAATAAGAGCTTTAGTGAAATAAAATAAGGTATGTTCCCTTAAAAATGAATTTTACTTTAGCTTAAAACATAATTTAACATCCTTGTTATAGAACACTAGTTATATAGATTTCATTCACAATATTGTTTTCAGTGGCAATGTATTTGTGGTTCTAATGTCATCCTGGGGCATTGTGTGACTTACTTTGTAGATGTATTGTTGAAAATGCACTGAGTTACATCATCTGTTTGTACTGCAAATGTCCCTTGAAGTGATTGAGGAACTTGAAACAATAATCATTTCATCATGTATTCATCTTCCACGACACAAGCAGCTGCCCCATTGCTCAGGGGACCTCGTGACACAAACAACATGTGCAGATGAAAAGTACATTGTTGGTCAAACACCACAAGAAAGAACCAAGAAGCACAGCATTGACCTCACATGTTATCAAAGTTAAGATAAAGCTAAGATCTATGAATAATAAAGCTAATATTTATGAATAATGAAACATTAGCTTTATTATTCATAGATCTTAGCTTTATCTTAACTTTGATAAAATATACATAATGATTCAGCCACAACTAATAGCTCTCCTGCCTTCACGAAATTGGGAGCAGAACCAATGACAGAATAAATTGATTGATGGGTGTATTGACTGATGCAACTAGGAAGTGATCGCCACAGGACCCCATGCATTTCATGGGTCAAAACATTAATAAATTATGGAGGTCAGTGTCACTCAGGGAAGAAAGCAGTTAACTTAGAACTCAGGAGATTTTATTTATTTTTTTTTAAATTTTATAATCAATAGGAACAGTCGAATATCAACAGAATGTTTTTTTCTGCAAAATCAATAAATATTTTCTCACAAATGAGACAGTAATATATCCAAATAGAACTCTGTCTTTTATAGATTGGAAGGAGGAAGAGCCTAAAGTTAATAGTTAATAAATTCTAAGGAAGTAAATGGCAAAGTTGTAAATGGATTGCCTGTGACTAGCCCAGGATTCAGACAAAAATGAATGAGGGAATGTGTTTCTGAGTCCTCTAGCCTTCTCTGTTGCTTTACGTCAGTGCTTCTCAACCTGTAGGTTGAGAATCCTTTGCGGGGAGGGGGTTGAACGACCTTTTCACCGGGGTCACATATCAAATATCCTGTATATCAGATATTTACATTAGGATTCATAACAGTAGCAAAATTTCAGTTGTAAAGTAGCAACTAAAACGATTTTTTGGTTGGGGTCACCATAGCACGAGGAGCTGTATTTAAAGGTCATAGCATTAGGAAGCTGAGAACCCCTGTCTATACATTTGCTTTTTGCACAATTATGTTTTTGATAATATGGTTCTAAAATATGATTTGAGAACTAGTACTATTATTCCTCCAGTGCTGCTCGTTCTGTTAAGGATTCTCCTAGTTATAGTCTTTTATACATCAATAAGAATTTTAGAATTATGTTTTCTACTCTTGTGACAAATGTTTTTGGTATTTTGACAGGAATTGCACTGAATGTGTAGAATGATTTTGGTAATGTGGCCATTTTCACAATATTAGTTCTTCCAATTTAAATAAGACCAATTTTTCCATGCTGACATACTCTTTTATTTGGTTTACAAGTGTTTTAATAAGAAATTATGTTTACAACAATTATGGAAACTGGACTACGATTTCTTGCTTTGTTTGTGTCCTTATCCAATCTTGGGGGCACAGAAATTTTGTCATTTTAGAGCATGTTTGTTAGTGTTTTTTCCCTTCCTATCTAATGTTGAAAGCATTAAAATCAGTGCTTCCTTAAAGATTTGATAGCATTCAACAATGACATCTAGGTCTGAATTTATTTTTGGTTGGGGGACATTGTTACCTTATTGTGGGTAATGGAACTATTTAGATTCTTTATAGTTGCTGCATTTAATTTTGGGAGGTCACATGTGTCTAGGAACTTACTGTTTTATTCTTTTTTTAGATTTATCTATTTATTTTAGAGCTATGAGTGTTTTGCCTTCATTTATGTATGTGTATCACATGTTTTTTTTTTGTGTGTGTGTGTGTGTGTAAGAAGAGGGCATCAAGTCTCCTAAAACTGAAGTTAATGATAGTTGTGATCTACAATATAGGTTCTAGAAAGAGAACTCAGGTCATATGCAGTGCAGCAAGTATTTTTTAAGCTGCTGAGCTATCCCTTCTAGGCCATTTATTTATTTATTTATTTATTTATTTATTTATTTATTTATTTACTTGCTTACTTACTTATTCATTTTTTTATTTTTTTCTAATTTAAGTTTTCAAGGCCTCCCCTAATGATTTTCTGAATTTCATTGAAATCCATAGTAACCTTCATTTTATTAAACTCAGGTTTTCTCTTTTCTTTTCTTTTGATGAGTTTGTCAATCTTCTATTTTTCCCAAAGAACAAACTTTGTCTGATTGACTTTAGATACTGTTATTGTAGTCTCTGTTGCATTAATTTTGCTCCTGTATATAACATTTCTTGTTATAAATAACATTTGATTTTTGACTTCTTTTTGTCTTTTTAAGAATTGTGGTCATTATTGGGTTATTTATTTGAGTTCTTTCTGATGTTTAAAAAAATAAATACTCATAGCCATGAGATTCCTTTTAGAACTAGCTTAGCTATGCCACAAAGATTCTGATGAGCTGTGCTTTCATTTACATTTGACTCTAAGAATTTCTTATTTTCTGTCTTAATTTTTTTTCCAGAAACCTACTAGTCATTCAAGAGTGTATTATTCACTCTCCATGCATTTGTGCGGTTTCTTACTACTGGTTTCTAGTTTATTATGCGATGACCTGAAAAAATAGAAGTGATTAGTTTGATTCTTTCATATTTAATTTAACTTTGATTACTGGTGTATAATGTGATCTGTTTTAGAGACATTTCCATTGAGCTTTTGAGAAGAAAATGAATTCTGCATTTAATGAGTAGAATTTTCTGTGGATACCTGCTAAGTCCATTTGACCTAGGAAGTAGTTTAAGTCTAATATTTTATCATTGATTTTTGATTTTTATGACCAATATAGAGATGATTATGGAGTACTGAAAACAGCCACTGCTATTCAATAAGGACTTTTCTGACATTTTATATTCATTAGTGTTTCCTTTATTGAATTGGAAGTTCCAATATATGATTATACATATATCTATAATTATATCTTCTCAACCTATTGTTTCCTTTATTAATAGTGATCTTCATTATCTCTTTTAATTCTGTTTTAATGTCTATTTTATCATATATCAGTAAAGCTATGACAACTTATTCTCAATTCATTTAATAGGTTATTTTTTATCTTTTGACTCTCAGTCTATGGGTGTTTTTAAGATGTGTTTCTTGGAAACAACAGATGGCTGAATCTATTTTTTCAATCCGCATAGCCAAGTCTCAGTCTATTTGTTGTTGAGTTTGACCCATTTACACTTAACATTATTATATAACATTGCTATTGAAAGCTGGTCATTGATTCTTATATTTGCTGTTTGCTTTTTTGGATGATTGGATTCCTTGTTCTTTATTTTCTCTCCCCTATTATTAGAGGTTTGCTGATTTACTGTGTTAGACATGATGGATTCCTTCATAGCTATCTATTGATCAAACAGTCTCCTCATTAGACTTAGTCTTTCTTTGCTCTTATGATTGAGACTTTCTTATTCATCTTCTGTGTGTAGTAGCCCCTTAAGTATCTCAGCAGTGCTGCTGTGGTGTTCATGAAATGACTCACTTCGTGATTGTTTTAAATGTTCTTTTTTCTCTGCCAATTTTAAAAGATATTTACTGGCTTTAGAAATCTTGATTGTCAGTCTTTACTTTCAAGGATTGAAATACACCATTTCATGTTTTCCTGCAGTTTTAAGTTGTTAGTGAGTTGATATTCAGATTCATGAGTTCATAAGTAAGTTGACACTTTTCCCTTATAACTTTTAATATTGTTTCTTTTCTTTGTACTTTTTGCAAACTGATTATAAAATGTCATGGAAAAAACTCAGTTTGACCTTTTTCCCTTGCAGCTCTTAATATTCGTTCTTTATTCTGTATGTTTTGTGTTTTGATTATTATGTGGCGAGGAGGCTGCGAGGGTTCCATCCACCTACTGAGACTGTGGGGCTGATCTAATGGGAGCTCACCAAGGCCAGCTGGACTGGGACTGATGGCGTATGTGATCAAACCAGACTCTCTGGACGTGGCTGACAGTGAGGGCTGACTGAAAAGCCAAGGACAATGGCACTGGGTTTTGATTCTACTACATGGACGGGCTTTGTGGGAGCCTAGTCTGTTTGGATGACCACCTTCCTAGACCTGGATGGAGGGGGAAAGATCTTGGTCTTCCCGCAGGGCAGGGAACCCTGACTGCTCTTTGGACTGGAGAGGGAGGGGGAGGGGGAAGGGGGAGAGAGAGGATGTGGCAATTTTTAATAAAAAAAGAATAATAAAATGAAACTTTTATCCTTCAAAAAGAAAAACACTCAGTTTTGATCACATATGTTTGAGGTTCTATATACCTCAAAAAAAATGAATCCAGAGCTCCCAGAGTTATTTGACTTTGTGATGCCCAATGTTTTTGTACTTATTCATGGTTGGGTGTTATATTTTTACAACTTTGTGTTCAGTACCTGGTGTTTCTTCTCCTGCTTACTTTCCACTCTAATTTTTACTTGATTGAGTTCTTCATTTTCACAGCTTTTATTTTATTTTTATCTAAAGTCTAAATTTTGTGTTGACTTTCTCTGCCACATTGCTGATCCATCTTACTGACTTTTTCTCAGTGTTTCTGTCTTTCTTCTCTGGGTCCTTGATTCAGACATCTTCATCAATCATAAATTTTCATCTGGCACCTTATTTCGGTCTTTTTGAGTTCAGTAGTTGAAAACTTAGGATCTTTGAGAGGAATCATGCATTCTGGATTTATCATTTTTGTATGTGTGTTTCTGTGTTTCAATTTGCACATCTGTCAGTTTACAGATATTTTTTATTTTAAAAGAGGGGTTTTTAATTTCCTTGTTTGTATTAGCAACCTACTTTTGCAGGCTAAATTCCCAGTACCTATGAGAAAGTAACAAGCAAATGACTTAAGGAAATGACTGCTGTCCCCTGCCTCCCCGAGGCAGCTGTACAGCTCAATCTGTGTTTACTTTTCTTATGGCTGAGTCACCTGTCCTTTTGTTACTTTTATCCTTTAGTTCTTTTTATGGGTCTCTGAATTTGAGTCTTCCTCTCTTCCTCTCATTAGAATAGATGATGGGTTTTTTGTTTGTTTGTTTGTTTTTGTACTTTTTTGTTTTGTTTTATTTATTTATTTCTGTCTAACTGTGACTTTCTCTTTCAGCTACTCACATAAAGGCAGCTTATATGCTATCATCTTACCTAGAAGATCTAGTGTGCAGGGGTTAGACAGGACCTTTCTAGGAATAGCCCTGCTTCCATTCCTCTGTAAGAGAAATCAGATCCACAACAGCTTTTCCAAGTCGTACCTTAGGCCTTCCCATAGAACTTCACCAAATAATATATCACTTTGGCATGGGGCTATAACTCAGTGGTAGAGTACTGGTATTACATGCATAATGCTCTTGATTCAACTGCTAGCACCACTCCCAAAAAATGGAGTACAATATATCATTTTCAAATAAGTTAATGCATTTGGAACATTTTTTTGCCAGGAACAAATGGACATTACAGTTGAAGATATGTGTATTAATATAAAATTTAGGACCAAGATACCATGAGATACATACTATTAAAAGGATGGTTTGTTATTGATCCTGAGAGCAAGAGGTACATACATACCATATGGAGGAGCTCCAAACTAGCCATATGGAAGGAAGAGGGGACTGGAAAGACTCTTTATAATGGGTTTCATGGGTGTGAATACACAAGGCAGAATAAGCAGGTTTGGGCTTGCCTGATATACATTATATCAGTAGGCTGTGAGGCATAGGAGCTGTCCATGGATCTCTGGTGGTGGTCCTGGGGTAAGTAGGATGGTTAGTGGTCAGTGCTATACCTGAGCATGACAACAGATGGAGATTGTGGCTGAGGTGCAATATCTGGGTTCATTAGCTGTTGAAACATGCGTAGATCAAAGGGTGCTTTATAATGAAAGGATATGATGATGAGGAACCAGGAAGTCAAGGCTATGTATCTCAGGTACATTAACAGGTACGCAGAGCAAGGTGTCCCCAGCATATAAACCTAGAACAAAATACAAAACATTCTGTTTGCAGAACTTAAATCATGGTCTCTACAGTATAATTGATAGAACACTTGTTCTGAATTACAGAAAAAGTGTCAAGGATACAGTTGCTATTTCTCTTGCTTATGAACCAAATTTTACCATTAATAACTCTGACTATTGGGTCCCTATTGAAATAGCTGAAATATGTGCTCTTTTGGAACATGAAGCAAAGTCTACAGCTGGTGAATTGCAATTTCTACCTTCACTCCAAATAAAGAGGCTGATTCATAAAGAAGCTGATTTACAAACAAGCAAGAGGAAGCTAACAAGTGCCTGATATAGATGTTGATTGTAAGTGAAATAAACTGTAACTACAACATTGAGCCCATAACCCTGGTAGTAAAATAAAATGAAGTGGAGAAGGCTATGCTGCAATAACAATTTAATATTCACCAGACTGTAAAGTGAATCTAGGAGGAATCATTGCACATGCAAGAAGAAAATTACCACCCAAAATAATCTGCTGTGAGACATATTCATGGTCACTGAGAGCTCCAAAATCTGAATAGTAATTTTCTTTAAAATGATGGCTGAGCACAGGTAAAATTTAACTTCTTTATCCACATCCTCCAGAGCAGAATAAAAATTGTCTGATTATGAGAATATATGACATGATCTACTTACATGGCATAAGGTTGGGAAATGATGTGATTTTCACCCACAGATCTTTGAATAGTTCCGTTGGAAAAGCATGACTCCAAACTTAGAGAGCCTGGGTATTCACCAAAGTCTTCACTCTAGGTAGGTGTTCAGTCTTTAAAATAAAAATAAAAGGAAATAAATCATTTAATCTGCTAAAATAGTGGAGATATTCCAATTCTCAGAGAAGTGGTTAGATCCAAAGATCATTAAGCATGCCTCTAATTACTCAATTCAGGAAGACAAATTAATACATTATTTGTCAAATAAATGTTTGATGTTTGAAAAAATAGTAAAAAGCAGACATTTGTAGTTCATATTTATAGAAACATTATTTCCAGTGACTCCGACAGGATAACACCCCAGGGTCCATTAACACGTAAGAATTTTTAGCAAAATATAATGTGTCCTTATAAAGGAATTATTCAATTTTAAAAGGAATGATATTCTGGAGTATGTTATGCATGTTACAATGCAGATGAACTTTGATAATATTATCCTAAGTGAAATAAGATAATTTTGATATATAAAAATATTGTACCAATGCATATGAGTATAATATACTTACAGTAGTCAGAATTTGGCAGCAGGAAGTAGAGTGCAATGATCAGGGTTTATAGGGAGAAAGATGTTTAGTGGTACTTGTTCAGTGGACACAGACACTGAGTTTAGGATGCTAAAAACATATAAACATCCCAGACATAGATGAGGTTAATGACTGAACAACAACGTATATGTAAATCATGTTGCTACATTGTGACTCAAAAATGATAAAAATTTCATATTGTATCTATTTTACATCTCTGAGAAGCACTCCAAATCTCATTTTCTGGAAAGATAGCAATGAGCAGATGCATCCTGTGATAACAGCTGGTATTCTCTAGATGGTGATATTTTATTGACCAGGCTTGGGCATGTCTCCTTGTTCTGGTAGCAGAGACCAGACACCATGATGGCCAGGCTGTGCAGAATAGAAATAGATCCTCTGCTTTCAGCACTGCTTTTTATAAATTGAGAACATTGACACATTTATGGAAAAAACAGCATTTCCTTCTTGCAATCTCTAAGAAGAATCCATTTATAAAGAACACTTCTTAATCTATAACACACACACACACACACACACACACACACATCCCAGTCCCCTTGGTTTTCTATAATCTAATTAAGAAACACAATAGAAACAAAATATATGAAGTCTAACAAGATTTACTGTTTTACTATTAGTTACCTACCAAAAAGTAAAGGAATAATTTTTGTGTTCTAAAACACAAACTGACACCAAAGCTTGCTCAAGAAGAAAGCTTTCATGTATCCCCACAGAACTACCTACTTGTTGCTTTATTCCATTAAGGCTTGGTAGTAACTACACCCTCCCCACAGGATTGATGCTTCAGGTGAGACAACCTGCATGCCAGTCTAGTTTTACATCTTTGGCACAGTGTCATCCATTTACAATAAGTATTATACAATCCTTAGATATTCTAGAATCATATTCTGCTTGTTACAGATATTATGGTAATGTCTGATGTTTAGCTATCTACTCAGAGTCTAAATTCCATTGATATGCCATTATATATAAAAATATAATTTCTCTAAGAACAGACATATGAACTATATAGCCATTTTATTTGATTGGTTTGGGGTTTGGTTCTCATTTTGATTTTGTTTTATTTATGTTTTTTCCTGATAGCTATTATATAAGATAAGCTGTAGAAAATGTGTCATAATTATCATTCTTGTTGATTGTAGCACATTTCCTTCTTGGGATGTGTGTCTGAAATATCAATATTAAAATTTATATTTGATGATTGATAATGTATAATCCATGCCTGATTCACTTATCTTCATTTTTTCTTCTTGTTTTAAAAAAATTAAAATCAAACATGTCTATATACTTATGAAAGCATTATGATCCTCAGCAATATGTCCCTGTGCCCAGTGGAAGAGTCATCCTGAATAACTGTCAGAGGATAATGGGTACAGCATACAAAGAACAATGTCCCTTTCCTCCTATTGTCATAATTGCCCAAACCATGGCAGTTCTAAACCACAAAGAGAAAACAAACCACAGATCTAATCAGCCAAAGTCTGTCATGGCACAATAGACATAGCACCTGTGGAAATAAAACACTGTTCTGGGTTTTCTCACAGGTAAGAGACCTTAGTGCTATAGGAGTCAACTTCTCCTAGACCAGACAGCAGTTGCTATAACAGGGACTTGTTAATGGGTAAATGTCTCCATACACACTTAGCTGTTGAAATTATTTCTTTTTCCTCTAGACCCTTTAGCAACCACACTAATTCAATGACAACTTGACACAAGCTAGTCATTTCAGAAGCAACCACAAGTGAGAAAACATCCCCCACCATACTGAACTGTGAGAAAGCCTGTAGTGCATATTTGATTGATGTGGGAAAGGGGTGCCATCACTAAAGTTGTGATCATGGGTTCTATTTTATTTTTTAAAGTAGGCTTAGTAAGCCATGTGAGCAATCCAGTAAGCAGCACTCCTCCATGACTTTGCCTCAGTTACTGACTCCATATGCCTGCCTTGAGTTCCTGCACTGACATCTATGAGTGATGGGCAAACTCTAAGGGGAAATAAACCTCCCCTGCCAGCTGATTTTTATCATGGTATTTTATCACAATTGAAACCCTAACTAAGATAGTCTTCAGATACATATCTATTGTATTTTGAATGTTTTTCTTCCTCTGGAATTCTTATTTCAAACTAAAACCCAAGGTCTCAAGAATTAAAGCCTTTTGTAAGAATGACTAAATTAAGAAGAGGACTGTTCTCCTAAATGGGATTAAGCCTTTTGAAAGAGGCTTCTGAGAACTGTCTTTCCATTTGGACCATCTTGGAATCAGTATTCTTACACTAAGTAAGGAGACACCCTCAGCTGTCTCTGAAAGAAGTCCCAAGCACCATTTTGGAAGCAGTGACTCTTAGCAACCACATGGAATTTTCTGGTGTGTTCAGAGTGAACTTCCTGACTTTTACATAAATTTAAACTTAACTTAAACATAAATTTCTATTATTTTTTAATTTACCCTAATACAGGATGTTCTGTTATAGCAGTATGAATGGGCAAAAATTACACACACACACACACACACACACACACACACACACAGCCTGGCATTTCTGCAGCAATTACTGCTCTCAGCACTGTGGTAAGAATTCAAAAGCAAGCAAGACACATACTCGGGGTCTAAGGAACTCACAGATTTCCGTGTTATTTCTCTTGCCTACAACCTGCATCCCCCCAGAATTTCCAAGAATAACCCTTAAGGCTTTTCACCAATTATAAGCATAAATGACCTTTCATATTGTGCCCACATTGCATCCTCCTTATACTGTCTTCTCTGAGGCAGTTATAATAGTTAGCTTCAGGCTGCATCTATACTATTGACAATTTAGTCATTCCATTTTGTATTAAAGAAGATTGCCAATAGCTTATTTTCTCTTTTTATATTACAAATGCCTTGAGACAGAGGTTCATTTAATTCCTCATCGATGAACCCATAACGAGGCTTACACTGTTCATTCTCTTATTCATTCCTTCATGTTTTTTCTTTTTAAATAAAATGTGTATAAAGGATCTACAGGATTTTATGTGCTCAAACATCAGAAGCAAAAATGATGATTTTTTTTTAAATGATCACTCATTCTGGTTTGTGGTTCATAGAGCAATAGTTGAGGCTAGAAGAGAGGAAGAGCTGCTGTCATATTTTCTGTGGAATCATCATTTTTCTCTGTATTTCTCACACACAGCATTGTCTTAGTGACTTTTCCTGCATACTCATCCAGGGAAAAGAGAATAATGAATACTTGCTGCTACTCAGCTCCCTTTCTCCATGTACACATCCAAGAGCCCAGTCAGGGAATGGCTCTGCCTACTGAGTGCAGGTCTTCCCACCTCAGTTAATGTAATCAAAGGAATCCTTCACAGGGATGCCTAAAGGCCTACATCCAGAGAGATTCTAGGTTTTCTCAAATTGACAATTAAATCTAAATGGGACCCCTCTTCCTGGTAAGCTATACATAAAACAAAGCATTATATGAGAAAGAGATGGATCTTTGGCATTGGAGTTGTTTAAGGTTTCAAGAAGAGCTACTCCCTTCTCTAGGGTATGAGCTTAATGGTAAATAAAATTTGGGTCTTATTTCAAAGGAAATAGCTAATCCAAGGCAGCAAGTACCAATGAGATGCTATGGGTGATGATAGAGATGAAAAGAGATGGAGCTCCCATTGCAAGGTTGTAAAAAATAACTTTTCATAGACAAGTATTGGATTTAAGGTATTGAAGGTAAGCCTATACATCATATTTTAAAAATATCAATTCCCCAACTAAAGTATTACTGAGTCTTGCAAACTCAAGTATCAACAGTGTTAACTTTGTTAACCTAGTTTTGGGCTGTCTACAAAAATGTCAATAATCTCAATTGGCTTTTGGCATTTCTAAACCTCTTCACAGAACTCTTCAGTGAATGTCTAACTGGAAATCAGAAGTTTGTCCACGAATAGAGACCGCATCCACACAGCCATAGCCCCTTCTTTTTTTTCTTATCCTTTCTATTGATTTTTATTGAGCTCTGCATTTTTCTCTGCTCCCCTCCCTGCTTCTCCTTTCCCCCTCCAATCCTTCCCCAAGGTCCCCATGCTCCTAATTTACTCAGAATATCTTGTCCCAGAGAACTTAGACAACAATGAGGACACTAAGAGAGACTTACATAGATCTAATCTACATGGGAAGTAGAATAGCCCCTTCTTTCCCCCACAACCTTGGCATACTCAAATTTCATCACGTGGACCAGTTTAAAGGGCTGAGAAGGAAAGAATGAAGCATGATTAATAAAAACTCAGAGTCAGAAGCTGGGGTTTAACCTGAAGATCCAAAAAGCAAAATAGTCAGCCACTGGCTCTTACCTCAACCTCAGTCTTAAATGATGATCCTGTCTCTAAAAATCTCAGAATGAGACTGCTTTGAGGGCTGTTTCCTCCCGTTTTATAATCCTCTCTAGGGCTGGAATTAAAGGAATGCACAACCTGGTTTCTATGGTAACTAGTGTGGTTACTGGGATTAAAGGCGAGTGTCATTGTGGTTACTAGGATTAAAGGTGCATGTTACCATAACCTGCTCTGTAAGGCTGACCAGTGGGACTGTTTTACTCTCAGATCTTCAGGATGTCTTTATTTATTAAAATACAATTGAAATGCCACTACAAAAGAGGGATTCTTTCAGTTGCTCTGTGATGCCTTCTCCATTCTCTTTTCTAAGCCAATACAAACCTGAAAATGATTAGTTTCTTGTTTTTCCACATCTTGCCCTCCTTATACATCTATGCACCCAAAAGTAGAAATTTCCCTGCTCTGTTCTCCTGTCAGAAGGTCATATGGTGTTCATAATACATTTGAGAAGCAGGTAAATACATGCAGGAGTATACTACAAACTCACACAACTCAAGAGACTAATTAAAGCCCACAGAAATATGTGGCTCCTGTGGACAGGAGTTTCTGTCCTGGCTGGTCCCACAGCCATTCATTTACAAAGAAACACAAAGAGGTTTATAGTAATTATAAAATGTTTGGCCTCTTAGCTCAGGCTTATTATTAACTAGCTCTTACAACTTAAATTAACCTATAAATCTTATCTATGTTTAACCAGTGGCTTGGTACCTTTTCTCAGTAATGCTTTCTCATCTTGCTTCCTTTGCGTATGGCTGACAACTGTTTCTGCCTTTTGTCTTCCAAGAATTCTCCTAGTCTGGTCACCCTGCCTTATAATTCCTGCCTGGCTACTGGCCAATCAGTGTTTTATTAAACCAATATGAATGACAAATCTTTACAGCGTACAAGAGCATTATTCCACAGCAGGCTCCAGATGCTTGGAACAAGATGACTTACCCACATTTCTCTCTCTATTACTTCTCAAAAGATATATTCCCTTAACAAGCACAGCTTCTTCAGAGGTGCACCAAACAGAGTGCAGAGGTGATCTTGACTTTCCTTCTTTCTTTCTTCCTTTTGGCTCTTCTGACAACACCAATGAATGACTACAGTGAACAGCATAATGAACATTTGATGGAGGTATAGGATTCTGAAACAAAAAAGAACTGTAGAAAATGAAATTAAAGTGTAAGGTAGATTGGGGTGTTTTCTCCAAACTGATTAATATAATTAAAAATTAACATAATAATCACCATTCTAAAAGTCAATGCCTTATTTTTCTTTGCCAACAATTCACTTACATTGAATGCTCTGAAATTCATCTCTCAAGAGAAATTAAACAACAAGGCATAATGTTTAAAATGTATGTGCCTGACAGTAGAACATAGATTTCTTTAAAACAATCATAACATTTCTTTTTGATTAAAAATATGTTAATTTATTCTAGTAATCCAGAATCCTCATAGGCGATAATATGAGATTCTATAATTGTTTGAGTAATACACTACTGCTGTTTTCACATCTAAAAAATTAAATTTCCATGAAGCCTACTCTAAAAAAATTTCATAAATAGTGTGATTCTCTCTCAATATCCATAAAGAATATATTCATAGTTTTTTCATTTAGATTCATTTCTGCTTAGGTTTGCTGTGACAGTTTTCTTGCCTTGTGCTATCTTGAGAAAGCAATCCTCTTCGGTTGCCTAAGAAAAACCAGTTACAGGCAATACATACTTGTATTCATTTATATTCTTTCTCTAATCCCTATTTCAAATTTTTTATTACTCAAGCAGAAACCTGCCTACAAAATGAAAAAGTTGAATATTACATTTATAAAATATATGCCTAAATTAAGAAGTATTTTTTGGCATATATTGTTATTTATCTCTTAGCTATTTCTTAGGTGCAACTTTTCAGCATAGATTTTTCCAATACTATATGAAGCTGTGATCACCAATTTTAAAATCAAGTGAACACCTTTGTTTTGCTGCTCTCTCAAAATTACATGCTTTTTAAACAATTTATCTTGATCATATTCAGCATTCATTGCTACCCTCCAACTCTCCCAGGCTCCTTTCCTGGGTCATCTCCCTCCAATCTCATGCCCTCTTAATATTATTATTACAACACACTGCATCCACTTAGTGCTGCCCATAATCTCATAGATGTGAGGACATCTACAGGGCATGGTCAACATACAAATGACACCCACCATAAAAGTGATTCTCTCTCAACTAGCAGCTATCAACTTGTAATAGCCCTGCAGCTAGGGGCAGGGCCTCTGCAGCCATGTTCCTATGCATACTGGAACTTTTAGCTGTCTTGATGGTGTACAGGTCTTGTGCATATAAGCACAGTTGCTGTGAATCTATGTGTGCAATAGCCATGTCCTGTTCTGAAGACAGCATTTCACACCCCTCACCATTCTCAGGCTTTTCCATTCTTTCTGCCACTTTTTCTGTGATGTTCCCTGAGTCTGGAGTTGCAGAGAGCTGATTTAGCTGTAACATTTTTGTCTAAACATTCCAGCTGCTTATTCTCAGCACTGTGACCAGTTCTGAGTTTGTAGTAACTGCATTAAGAATCTTGTCTAAGGCTAAGAGCAGTGAGCAATTCTGAGCAGATGCTATTTGATAGTCTTTCAAACAACGTGTTTTAGAAGGAAAATTTAGCTGTGGCAAAGGTATGGGGCTGCGGGAAGCAAGTTATTGAAGAATAAACTTCATCTTTTGGTTTCGGCTGCATTTTTAACTCACAGCCTCATTTTTCTGATGACATTCATGCAACCTACTAATTAAAAAGTGTCTACTTAATGAGGCCAAACATCTATAGCATATTTTATATATATAATTTTTTCCAGGTATCTACTGCCATACAATAAAGATTGCATGTCTTTGTTACTATGAATTCATGGGAATGTAAATGTATTCCCAACATAGAAAATAAGGACTTGAGGGCTTAGGGACTCGGTTTATTGGGTAAGAGAACCTATTGTGTAAAGGTAAGGACCTGAGTTCGAGTCTTGGCATTTATCTTTTAGTGTGACCACACATTCCTGTAATGCCAGCACAGCGGGTAGCAGAGGTAGGAAGATTACTGAAGCTTCTGGCTTCTGCTGGCTGTGAGGTTCGTGAGAGATTCTGTCTCAAGAGAATAAGGCAGAGAATGATAAGAGCAGGACATTCAACATCTTCTCGGGCCTCTACACACGTGCATGAGTATACCCTCCATACACCTGCACACATATGCATCTACGATGTGTGTACACACACACTAAGGAAAAAAATATTTGTGACTGTATTCTCTGTTTGCCAGATTCACATTTGAACCTGCCACCAGAAAGATCTGAAGAGGAAGAACTTCAGAGTCCCCTAACACTCAGAGGCTTAGGAGGTAGGGAGTATTGAACTGCTCAGGTAAACAGGAGTTGGGAAATGTCTGGGGGTTCCAACTGCACATTCAGTTTTGATCTTAAGATTGGCTAGTCTGCTCAGCTGACGTCAGATCCAAGATTGGCCCCAGGCAGGTTTAAAGAGCAGTTGCTTCTGTCAAATATAGCAAAATCCTTGAGACTAGCTAAATCGCTGTTGATTTGAAGCACCTGGGATCTATCATGCCCACGTGTTTCCATTTAAGGTCTACCTCACCCTCTACCAAAGCCCAAATGGTAGCTCTAAAATATATAGCAGTGACACTAAATTTAACTAATCGGCATGCATTTAATGAGTAGTAGACATTTTGCAGGATACATTTAAATCCTTCATTAATGGTGTCAGCTGTTGACAAATTAGTGTAACTCTGGCATAGCGGAAAACATAATACCTCACTGCCCAGAGCATTATGGACTCCATCTATGTGAGTGAGGGAATGCAAAGCTGCAGTCTTAGCAGTAAGACCTGAATGGAACAACGTATTTACATAAGAATGCCTCTATGTTCCCTATGAATATCTATTAGGCTCTTAAAGAACCCCGATTCAATTCCTAATCTGCACGTGTCTCCTTAGTGAGCTGAAGATGACTCCCTACTCTGATAACTTCGCACCCCCATGTCTGTTAGCACCAGATGAGAAGTGCTGTACAGCATACTGGCTGCCGTGCTCCAAGACATCCCCAGGCCACCCGATTTGTTTAAAGGACCAGGACAACAATAGCTCCTTTAATGGCAATCATGTGCTGACGGTCCGGACAGCATCGCTTCAAATAAAACATCAAAATGAGCACAACTAATAGAGTCATTAAAGAAATCAGTTGAAAGTCCCGATTTGAAAACACTCACACAAGGCACATTCCTCACCAGAATTTTTCCCAGGGGAAACAGCCTGGAACGGTTGGGGTACAGCCAACTGCAGCCTGCTCTGTGCCAGGCTGCCCTCTCCCAACTTTCATCTGGCTGAGTTCTTCCTAGGAAACCCTAAGAATTCCAAAGCATGCAAGAGGAGCCTAGGGAAAGTCTGGGATTCTCACATCTCCTGGTGAGCACTGTGACATTGTGTTCTTGAAAGCAGAGTCAAACTGGAAAGCCCATGGTGCAGAAGCGAAGGCCATTGGGAGACAATTGAGCACACAACAGAAGCATGTGGGTCGAGATCAAAAGTAGCCCACATGAACACCAGGACACAGTTGTGTAGTGCGGTCTCAAGAGCCAGGTTTCCACTCCGGAGTAGTAACCATGGAATATGCAGGAACTTTAGAAATTTGGACTAAGTAAACCTAGTCTCGAAAGAGGATTTTAAAGCATAGTGGGATTTTCATTCAGAGCTGTTAACAGAAACCCTTGGAGTCTAAGAAACAGGCAAAAATGTTAAGATTACAATTTTTAGAAAGATTAATACCCTCAGGGTATATTGAGATGAATTGATCACTTATAGGCAACTATATAACAATAGTAAACATGTTAGGCAATGTTTTTATTGATTTTATTGAGCTCTACATCCTACCTCCCTCCTCCCCATTCAATCCTCTCCCGTGGTCCCCATGCTCCCAGTTTACTGGGGAGATCTTGTCTTTTTCTACTTCTCATGTAGATTAGATCCATGTATATCTCTCTTAGGGTCCTCATTGTTGTCTAGGTTCTCTGGGACTGTGATTTGTAAGCTGGTTTTCTTTGCTTTATGTTTAAAAACCACTTATGAATGAATACATATGATAATTGTCGTTCTGGATCAGGTTACCTCATTCAATATGAAGTTTTCTAGCTCCATCCATTTGCCTGAAATTTTTAAGATGTCATTATTTTTTTCTGCTGAAGCCATGGAGTACTGCCACTTACAGCTTGTACCTCATAGCTTGCTCAGTCTTATTTCTTGTAGAGCCAGGGCCATCAGTCAAGGGATGGCCCCACTCACAACGGGCAGGGCCTTCTCACCTCAGTCACTAATTAAGAAAATGCTCTAGTGGCTTTCCTACAGCCTGGTTTTATGGAGGCATTTTTTAATGAGGTTCCCTCCTTTAGCTTGTGTCAGTTTCACATAAAACTAACCATTATACCTGTCTATAATCTCAGCACTTTAAAGTTAAAGGCAGGATGATCAGAAGTTCAAGGTTATCTTCAAATATTTAGAGTTCAAAGCCAGCCTGGACTACATGGGATCTTTTACTAAAAAATGAAACAGTTGCTTTAGCACATGCTCAAGTCAGGGATCCCTTAGTCCTTAGTCATTGGATTTCTTAAATTGGAGGATTGTGTGCATGTGGTGTGTGTGTGTGTGTATGTGTGTGTATCTGTAAAAGCATGTCTCTGTGCACGTCTGTCTCTAGTCTCTGTATGTGGCAGTGGTATAAGAGATCTAGCTTCACATGTTGATTATGTGTTTTATCACATCTCATCTTCACTTGTAGCCCTGAAGATGCATTTTTAAAATATGAAGTATCAAGAACTGATAGTGACTTTCTGAAATTTTCTTCATTCTACTCTTTTTTTTTGCATCCTCCAATTAGAGAGGGTATGTAGAATTATGCCTAAGACACTGTTTTTTAACCACCTCTCCCCTTCCTCTGCAATGAGATAAGCAAGCCCTGACTTCTAGGACTGATGATGCTCCTTTCAACTAAACCCCAATGTCCACCCATCATGAAAAACTACTTCATAGAATATCTGCCTCCATGTAGGACAGACCAAGACTGAAAAAGGACCTCTGTGTAATTACATCTGAACATGTACCAATAATGTACATTGTTCAAGCCAGAAAAGAAACCCAGCAGCATCCCATTATTCTTGCCAATAGGGCTGCAAGCCACTTTACTAATTACAGATTAAGTCTTGCCGTAGTCTGCTCTGCTTCTGGCTGGTTTATAATGATACCCAATAATGGAATTAGCACTGTTTCCTGATAGCATCCATTCTAGAATGGACCTCCATATCCTCCAACTGACTTCAAAACCACCTAACAGGAGCCCAATTCCTGTAAGTCCTTTAGCACTGACTGGCTGATGTTTCCCACATTCCCCATGGTGTGTTCAACCTCACAATAACTTGCTTAGGCTTAAGGATGTTCTGACTGTCATTGACAGAAAGGCACTGATGTCCACATTCATCACAACACTTTTGAGCATGGCCAGAGCCTCAGCTCTTGTCTCAGGCAGACAGCTTGCAAATCTCCATTTCTAGGTAACTTCTCATTTGGATCACACTTCAGTTTTCAGATGCCAACTAAATATTCCCAGATGCCGCGTCGCAGGAGATTTCAAATTCAATTTGCCCCAAACTAAACTCATCATTTTTTCTTCCTATAAAATCTCTAGATTCTCTGTAGCTCCCATCTCACATAATGGTGCCATGAACTTTTAGTCCCTTGAGCTTTAAATAGGAAAAAGAACCTACTGGAAAGTTAAAAGTTGCCTAATAATACATCAGGAGCACTTAAACTCTTTACCAAGTGTGAAATTGTATTTGAGTACTGTCAAAGAAAAACATGATTCTGACACCTGTTTAAGACAATGAAGTAAGTATTCAGGAAGCAACTGTTGCAATAGGGGTTTGTAATTTGGGAAGTGATTGTGCTCAACCATACATAAAACAGGAGAAGGTGGGTATTTAGAACCAAGGAGCAAAGTGGGAGTGGACAGTCACTATAAAGAAATGTGAAGACTGTGATCTTTCCAAAGATTCTTGCAGGCTGATGAAATACTGAGGGTGAGGAAAGAGGAATTACTTTAATCAGGTATCAGTGGAGCTGGGAGTGCTTCAAATTAACCCACCTCAATTTCTTCTGAAATTGGATTAAGATGACCTTAGACAGAACACAAGGTCTAGTCCTGAAGGAGTTCAGAGGAGAGCCACTCCAGTCTGGTCAATGAAAGCATTTTTTTTGTCAATATATATAGCTTTATTCATATGTAGTTTTGTTTTCTTAAAATTTCCAAGAGAAATATCAAACAGCCAAAGTTAAAAGTTTAAAACATAACAAGAATATGTCTTCATCTGTCTAGTACATTAGTTATTAATACTAATATTTCACATCACTGATATGTGAAATTGTCCAAGTAGGCTTCCTGATTACTCAGTTAAGATTATTTCCTTCTAGGGTCTCTGAAGGAGTTGAAGACTAGAGAGTTATAGCTATAGTTTTCCTTGTTTGCCATACAAAGAAAGTAAGCCATGACATGAAGTAAATTAGGTCCAAGACTTTGAACTCACATGATAGGACAGATATAGAGTATTTTCTCTGTATTTGTCAAAGGCAAATGGACTAGAGTTTGTCGATGTACTTATTGCTTGCGTGTATTGTATATAGTTATTATACTTAGTGTATGTAGTTTTTCTTATTTATAGCCGTCTTTTTATTTTAGACAAAAAAGGGGAATGAAGTGGTATATTATTTGTATTTTAATAAATAAATCTTGCCTGAAGACCAGAGGCAAAGCTAAAGCCACTAGAAGTCAGGAAGTGGTGGCACACACCTTTAATCCCAGGATTTAGGAGGCAGAGGTAGATGGATCTATGTGAGTTCAAGGCCACCCTGGACTAAAGAAGATCAATGCAGAATCAAATCCTGGTGGTGGTGCCTCACTCCTTTAACCCCAGTAGGAAGTCATATACCTTTAATCACAACACTAGATGGAATATAAAATGAGAAGAGAAAAAGATTCAGTTTACTTAGGCTGCTTAGCCTGTGGTTGCTCAGTCTTGGGAAAGGTAAGACTTCATAGTTACTTGGCTGCTTTGCCTTCCTGGTTTCAGCTTGAACCCCAATATCTGACTCTGTATTTTTATTATTTGTGGTACAGATGTGAAATTGTCCAAATAGGTATTTTCTTGTCTTGCTTCTTTTATTATTTGTGGTGCTGTTTATACACAGTGTTTCTCTTCCTTATTTGCACTATCCTTATATCAGGGTCAGTGGAAGAGAACTGCCATTTACTGAAATAATTAACATATTGTAGTGACATTGTCCTTGTCTGAAAAAACACAAACCTGCTGCCTCCATTCTGGGCTTCTTTTTCACCTAGAGTGTAAACCCAGGTGTTTAGCAACGGTCTTGCTGCACAGAGTAGTATTTCCTGATACTAGGTTCTCAGAACTCTCACTCAGAAATTTCCCTTTTTCTTCATTTTTCGCCTCTTACAAATATTCTACTTTCATAACACATCTCCCACGTAATCATTGTATGCATCACGCCTAGTTCAGAAAGTTCAGACAATGCAAAGCAGGATTGTTGATAGAAATCAGAAACCAAACCTAAAATCTCATTCAGATGGATGATCAAACAAGGCTCATACATAACTTACTAAACAATACCACTTAAACACCAGATATTAGTTGAGTACAATAATTCTCCCATAACAGTAGTTAGTCTATACATGAAAATAAAATATTACTTACTTTTTACGTCAAAAAATTTAAAGTCTAGACTATATAAAACGAAATATCTGAGGTATTCTCTATAAGTGCTAAAAAAGTAAACTTTGTACTCCTGGAAAGATATTTTGAATACAGCTTTATTTCTTAATGTATACATTAAACCCCATTTGCAAATGCCAATTCTGCTCCCAAGAGCCATTGTAGTCATTATACCTAGATTGTTTATTTGGTTTTGTTGGTTTTAATGAGATACAGGGGTCTGGGATTTAGCTTTCTTGGTAGTGTGCTTGTCTGGTGTACGCTAAGCCTGGAGTTCCATCCCCAGTCCCATGTAAATCAAGCGTGGCAGTGCATGCCTGTAACTGTCATCACTTGGTAGAAAGAGGCAGGAAGATCAGAAGCACAAAGTTACCTCCAACTAAATAATGAGTTCATGGCCTCTCAGAATACTCCAGATCCTGTCTTACCACAAAGGGGTGGTATTAG
>LOEQ01004969.1:11271-42601 GCA_001685075.1 Bramus lutescens | reverse complement strand
GGAGGGAGAACTGTAGTTAGAATATAAAATGAAATCTAAAAAAAAATAAAAATAAAAATCATTTTAAAAAAAAACAATGTCTGTGAAAATTCACTAGAGGCTGGCAAATGGCTCAGTAGGGAAAGGCACTGGCTGCCAAAACTGAAATCCGAGGTGATCCACAGAAGCCTACATAGTAAAAGGCTAGAACCAACTCTTGAGTGTTTTTCTCTGATCTACACACTTGCACCATGGCACAAAAATACCAACAAATAATAAATAAATAAATGTACGTGTTTTTTTTAAATCGGAGACTGAGAGATGACTCAGCAATTTAGAGCCCTAGCTCTCCCCTAGGATGTAAGTTCAAGCCCCAAGAACCATGTTACACCTATGTTGGTCAGCTCAAACCACCTATAATTTTAGCTCCAAAGGATTTAACTGCTTCTGGCCTCCATGGGTATTATACTCAATGGGGGCAGAGATCTACATGCAGACACAAACATATGCACATAATTTAAAATGATTTCAAGTAAGTACATTTAAAAAATAAAAGTTCATCGTGTCAAACATCAGGGTTCATATTCTTCCTAGAACCTCCTTACTTCCCTATTTAAAATATACTGAAGATTGAGAAATGCTAAGAAAGAGCTGACCGCATTTTTCAAGTGTCTATAATGATTTCAGAGCATGTTCTAGGTCCCCAAAGCCCACCCAGGGATTGAGCTGGGACTGTAAGGAGATGGAGTTTGGGGTGCAGCATTTTGGGGCAGAATACCTGCCCCTCTAATTGCATGCTGTTCTTTCTGGGTTTTTCCTTGGTTCATTTCCATGAAGAGGGTAGTGTGTTCTCCCCCTAAGACCTCCAGGCATTCTCAGCTGTCACTCATGAACAACTTCTTCCTCCTCTGCTCTAGCCATGTGATGAGTGCTGGCAGTTTCCCCCTGCTGTCCTGGCAGCCCCAGGCTGTGAAATCAGAGGAACAAATAACCAGGAATGCAACACACCTGACAAGGGACAAAGAGCACATTTTTCACCAAGTGTTAAAATGCTGACATAGCTATTGGATGTTTTTTTGAATGGAGATAAGTTGCAGAAATGGCATACAAATGACACCACTTGTGCCACATATTCTGGAAACCAGCGTCCTTCCTACTATAATTGCATGCGACTTAAAAAATTCATTATTATTGTATTATCATTGACCGGGCATGGAGCTCAGTTGGCAGAGTTCTCACCTAGCATTCACAAAGCTCGGGGTTCAGTCTCTAGCAACTGATAAGCTGGCTGCTATGTGATTTATGCAACTTAAGAGGTGGAAACAGAAAGATCAAAAGCTCCAATTTATCCTTAACTACATAGTGTGCTCAAGGCTAACATGAGATTCATGCTACACTATTCACATTTGGTTATGCTGATGCTGCCATAAAACTCATCTACAGTAACCACAATAATAATGCCCCACCTCCAGGAATCTGAAAGGAGAGATGAAGAGATAGAAACAGCAATGAAAATATTAACTCTTGGCGAGAGGGTTCCTTTTAATTTTTAGAAGTAAAGGGAATATAAAATGTTTTGAATCTAAACTTTTATCATTCACACTGTGTCTCTTTAAAGATAATGCATGTGTCTCACAGTTTTCAATGGATAACAGCAAAACAGATTTGCTCTGATCAACCTGGAAGACCCCGTGTCACTAGCTAACACCCAGATTCTGCAGTCAACACCTCTTAGCACAATGTGCCATGATATAATTACCTCCTGTGCAAGTCAGCCCTTGGGAACTCAGTTGGTGCCAAGCACAAACACCAGCAGACAGACATATGGTCCTCCCTCTCCCTCTGTGATATTTTTATTCAAGAATTTCTGTGTAGGCCCTGAATTTTGGCTGCTACGTTCCTGCATCTGCCTTGTGAGGCCTCTTTGCCCATAGTAACTCATAGGAGCTGCCTTTATATATAGGGAAAATGATATATAATTGAGCCAAATAGATTATTTTAATGGACCTGGCCCACGGGACATCAAGCTCATTTTATGAGCAAATTTAATGAATTGTAATGAATGTCCTCATTTGAAAATAGTGTGTGTATCCCATAAAGGTACCACAATGCTTGTCATTACAGGCTCATGTGGGAAGGGACAATAGGGAAACTCTTCATAGGGAATGCTTATGAAGTCAGAATTTTATATACTTAAGTATTATTTATGGATTTTAAACAAGAATAATGAGATACATAAATCTAATACATATGATCTCCAAAACAGGAGTCAGCAAAAAACAATGTGTACCAAATAATCATACGCTTCTTACAGGCTTTCTACTTTGAAAGATTTTTCTTTAAAGGAAGAAGTTTCTCCCTTGGCCTGTTGAGTGAGGTAACCCAGACCCAGAAAGACAATTATCATATGTATTCACTCATAAGTGTTTTTTTTTTTAAACAAAAAGCAAAGAAAATCAGCTCACAATCCCAGAGAACCTAGACAACAATGAGGACCCTAAGAAAGACATACATGGATGTAATCTATGTGGGAAGTAGAAACAAACAAGATCTCCTGAGTAAATTGAGAGCATGGGGACCATGGGAGAAGGTTTGAAGGGGAGGGGAGAGGAAGGGAGGGGGGCAGAGACAAAGGTATAGCTCAATAAAATCAATAAAAAACTTATTTAAAAAAGACAGCTTTTTTCGGTTGTAGAGCCATCAACAAACACCCTGACGTGAGAACATGGTTAAAGGAAGCACAACCGACCCACATTGCAGTTCCGCCCCCAGCTCTCTAAGCGTTTTTATGGTATCCTACTCTGGTTGCTCCACACAACTGCGGACTCCCTCAACAGTGAAGCTGGCTTCAAAGGAAAGGGGGAAAGAAAAGAAAAAGAAAGCAAAGGAAAATGTTGTGTGATTCTTTAAAGAGGGTTCCATAGAGGGTGCTTATTTGCATAAGAAGATGGTTTAGGAGGTAAGAGTGCTTACTTCACAAGCATGAGGACCTGAGTTAGAATCCACAGCCCCACATAAAAAACAAGGCATGAGTTGAGTGCTGGAGTCACACACCTTTAATCCCAGCACTCAGGACACAGAAGCAGGAAGATCTCTGTAAATATGAGAACAGTCTGTCTACCTAGTGAGTTCTAGGACAACCAGGGATACACAGAGAAATCCTGTCTTGAAAAAACAAATAAACAAACAAACAAACAAACAAAAAGCAAGCTGTAGCTTTCTACTGCATATGTTTGTGTCCACAGCACTAGTAGAGGAGGAACAAGAGGATCTCCAGGGCTTTAGAGCACCTATCTCAAGGGAATAAGGTGGAGAGCAATAAAGAAGGACATTCAGTGCCATCTTTTGGCCTCCACACAAATGAACACTCATAACAGGCATCTCGTGTGTATGTCTACAGACACATGAGCATACATCACACAATATACCATATATATGTATGTATGTGTATATATATATGTATATATACACATATTTATGTATATATATATGGAGAGAGGGAGAGAGAGAGGGAGAGAGAGCTGTGAATTTGAGGCTAGCCTAACTATAGGACAAACACAGCAAGTTCTAACCTAGTCTGGGCTGAAGTCCTTGTCTTACAGAAATGAAAATGAAATAACAAACAAAATTCAAAACACCAAAAAAATTCCCATTATGTATTGAATAAATTTTAAAGAAGGTAGATTTGATTTGCAGATCTTCTAATTCCATTTTGGCCACTAAAGGAGATAGACTAAGTGCAAATCTTTACCTCTCTTTTCCTCCAAGTCCATTCTCCATTCTCATCCGCAGATCTGTAGCAGACCACCTGCTGAGGCCTCTTTTCACTCTCCTCCCTTCCCAGGAAACTAAGTAGATCCAGGTAGAATACCCTGTTCTTATCTCCCTAGGAACCAGCTAAACACCTCCCTCTTAGCCTAACTCCATGCCTACATGTCAACTCCTAATACCTGAAATCCCCAGTGGTTACACTTATCAGGATGCTACAAGAATTTCTTACCAGAAAACACAGGGCACCACACTCTCCTCAGAATCAGAAAAAAAATAGCAGAAACCAAGAAACAGAACACCCACCCAAAAAAGACAAAACTAGATATCAACACCTAGAATTACAGTCTTCTCAATCCTAGATTCCTAGACACCAACATAAAAGGGATCAATAACAGTCAGGACAAGATGTCTCCACTAGAGCCCCGAAAACCCCACCACAGCAGGCCACGAGTATTCTAACATAACTGAAACACACAGACACACACACACACAATGAAAACCAATAGAAAAACTTAAAACAACCTTTATGGATATAATAGAGGTTCTTAAAGAGGAAATGAATAAATCTGTGAAAACAAACAGCGGAAGGAAATTAATAAAACAGTTCAAGACCTTAAAGTAGAAATAGAATCAATTAAAAAAAACCCACTGAGGGAAATCTGGAAATGAAAAATTTATGAATTCAACCAGGAAGCTCAGAAACAAGCTTCCACTAACAATGTAAGAGATGAAAGATAGAATTTCAGGTATTGAAGACACGATAGAAGAAATTAATACATTAATTTCAACTATGTTGTAGCAGGCCCTGAATATAACAACATAGCTGAAGCACAAGAAAATGACCTTAAAGTAGCCTTTATAAATATGATAGAGGTCCTTAGAGAAGAAATGAATGATTCCCTTAAAGAAATCTCTGAACATCAGGCAGTGGTGGTATTTCAATCCCAGCGGTAGGCAGGTAAAGATCTCAGTGAGTTCATGGTCAGCCTGGTCTACAAAGTGAGTTTCAAGACAGTCAGATCTACAACACAGAGAAACCTGTCTCAGAAAAAAAGAAAGAAAAGAAAAAAAGAAAGAATAAAGGAAGGAAGGAAGGAAACTTCCTTCCTTCCTTCCTTCCTTCCTTCCTTCCTAAGAAGGAAGGAGAAAAGAAAGCCCATGAATCTATGAAAATACAAACAGTGGAAGAAAATGAATAAACAGTTTAAGACCTTAAAGTAGAAACAGAATCAATAGGGAAAACTCAACCTTCAAGGAAATATAGAAAAGAAAATAGAAAATTTTGTCACTCAAACAGGAAACACAGAGGCAAGATCACTAATAGAATAGTTAAGACATGGAAGAGATTGCCAGCCATAGAAGACACAATAGAAGAAATGGATACCTTGGGCAAAGAAAACGTTAAATCTGAAAAAAGCCTGGCATAAAACATCTGGGAAACCTGGGACCCTGTGAAAATGCTTAATCTATGAATAATAAGAATAGATGAGGGAGAAGAAACCTGATCCAAAAGCACAGCAAATATTTTTTTAATCATAGATAAAAATTTTCATAACTTAAAAAAGGATATACCTAGAAACATACAAGAAGTGTAAAAAACACCAAATAGACTGGACCAGGAAAGAGAGTCCTCTTGGCACATCTCTAAAACAGCAAATGTGCACAACAAATAAAAGATATTAAAAGTTTTGAGGAAAAAGGCCAAGTAACATATAAAGTCATAACTGTGAGAATAACACCTGACTTGTAAAAGCCAGAAGGGCCTGGACAGATGTTCTACAGACACTAAAGGACCACAGATGCCAGCCCAGGCTGCTTTGCTCAGCAAAACTTCTAATCACAATACATGGAGAAAACAAGACAGTTCATGATAAAATCAAATTTAAGAAATACCTACTTAGAAATTTAGACATTCAGAAGATACTAGAGGGAAACCTCCAACCTAAAAAGGTTAACCACTCCAAGAAAACAGAGGGATTAAATAATCCCAGTCCAACAAATCAAGAGTGAAAACACACACACACACATACTACACATTACCAACAGCAAGAACAAAGTAACAAGAATTAATATACACCACCCATTAATATCACTCAATATTAGTGTTCTTGATTCCTCAATAAAAAGACACAGACTAACAAAATGTATGCAAAACCAGGTTCTATCCTTCTGCTACATGCAAAAAACACACCACATAACAGAAAGAATAGACATCACCTCAGTGTAAAAGAATGGAAAAAGATATTCCAAACAAATGAACTTTGAAGGAAGATGGTGTAGCCATTTTAAAACTGACAAAACTGACCAAAATCAAACCTAAACTAATTAGAAGAGATACAAAATACTACAACTACATCAAAGGGAAAAAAAATCCAATAAGAGGACATTGCAATTCTTAACACCTATGCACCACACAGAAGGGCATCCAAGTTTGTGAAGGAACCACTAGTACAGCTTAAATCACATATTGATCTTCATACTGTGATGTGAGAGACTTCAGTTACCTCACTCTATCTAACAGACAGATCACCTAAACAAAGAAATGCTTGAGTTGACTGATGTTACGAACCAAATGGACCTAACAGATATTTATAGAACATTTTACCCTAACACACAAAAACTACCATCTTCTCAGCCCCTCATGGAACTTTCTCCAAAATTGACCACATAATCAGATACAAAGCAGTTTCAACAGATACAAGAAAATTAAGTTAACACCGTATATCCTACCTGACAACCACAATTAAAGCTGGATAACAACAATAGCAGAAACAAAAAAAGCTTACAACTCAAAACTAAACATACAACAAGACAGAAATTTAAAAAAGAAATTAAAGACTTCTTAGAATTGAATGAAAACGAATACAATTCTCAAAAAAAATACCATACACAATAATGGTAGTTCTAAGAGACAAGTGCATAACACTAACTGTCTACACAAATAAATTGGAGAGATTTCATTCTAGTAACTTAACAGCTCATCTGGAAGCTATAGAAAAAAAGAAGAAATCACACGCCAAAGGAGTAGACGTCAAAAAATAAACTCAGGGCTGAAATCAATAAAATAGAAACAAATGAAAAAGTACAAAGAATCAATGAAATAAAGAGTTGGTTCCTAAAGAAAATCACTAAGATTAACAAACATGTATCCAAATTTACTAAAATGCCAAGAGAGAATATCCAAAATAACAAAATTAGAAAAGAGAAGGGTGCATAAAAAAGGACATCAATAAAAACCAGAAACTCATAACAGCACACTTTAAAAACACATACTACAGCCCAGTGATAGAGATGCATATCTTTAATCCTAGTACTCGGGAGGCAGAGGCAGGCAGATCTTTGTGAGTTTGAGGCCAGCCTAGTCTACAATGCATGTCCCAGGACAGCCAGAGTGAAACCTTGTCTCAAAACCTAAAAGAAGAAATAAAGAAATGAAGGAAGGAAGACAACTACTGTATCATATCAGAAAATCTAAAATAAAAAATGGACTTTTTTACATACATACCACTTACCAAAGTTAATTCAAGAACAAAAAGCAAATTAAACAGGACTATAACACTGAAAAAAATAGAAACAGTTATTAAGTCTCCCAGCAAAACCCATGGGGCCAGATGGTTTTAGAGCCGAATTCTACCAGACTGTCAAAAAAAAAGTTCATGCCAATACTTCTAAAACTACTCAACAAAATAGAAACAAAGGGAACATTACCCAATTTATTTTATGAGGCTAAAACTATTCCAATATCCAAACCACAAAATGACCCAGAAAAGAGAATTGCAGACCAGTTTCCTTTGTGAACACAGATGCAAAAATTCTCAATAAAATACTTGCAAACCAAATCCAAGAACACATCAAAAAGATAGTCCACCATGATCAACCATACTTCATCCCAGAGATGCAGCAATGGTTCAACTTATATAAATCAATAAATGTAATTCACAAAATAAAAAACTGAAAGACAGACGTTATATGATCATCTCATTAGATGCAGAAAAGTTCTTTGGTTAAATCCAACACCCCTTATTATGAAAGTACTGATGAGATTAGGTATCCAAGGAACCCCCCTGAACATAATGAAGACAGTTGACAAAATCAATGTAAATGGAGAGAAGATCAAAGCAATTCCACTAAAATCAGGAATAAAAAAAGGCTATCCACTTTCTCCATATCTATTCAATATAGTAATTGAAGTCTTAGCCAGAGCCATAAGACAACTGAAGGTGATCAAAGGAAATATAAATTTAAAAGGAAGAAATTGAAGTATCTTTATTTGCAGATAATATGATAGAATACATAAGTGACCCTTCAGATTCCACTAGGGAACTCCTAAAGCTGATAAACTCAACAAAGTATCTGGATAAAAGTTTTACTTACAAAATTCAGTAGGGTGACTGGGAAAGAAATTGGGGAAACAACACCTTTCACAATAGCCTCAAATAATGTAAAATATCTTGAAATATCTCTTATCAAGCAAGTGAAAGACTTCTATAATAAAAATTCAAGTAACTGGGGAGAGAAATTAAAGAAGATATCAAAAAATGGAAAGATCTCCCATGCTCATAGATTGGTAGTATTAACAGTAAAAATGGCCCTCCTACCAAAAACAATCTAGAGATTCAATGCAATTCCCATTAAAATTCTAGCACAATTCTTTACAGTTCTTGAAAGGACAATTTTCAGTTTTATATGGAAACAAACAAACAAAAACAGGACAGCTAAAACCATACTGAATAATAAAAACAAAAAAAAATGTAGAAGTTCTCACCAAGCCAATTTCAAGTCACACTATGAAGTTATAGTAATAAAAACAGCATCATATTGGCACAAAAACATACATGCTGATGGATAGAATCAAATTGAAGACTGAGCCATAAATCCACATAGCTATAGACAACTGATTTTTAATTAATAAGCTAGAAATGTACACTGAACAAAAACACAGCATTACCAACAAATGCTTATTGTTATACTGGATAGCAGCATGCCAAACAGTTCAAATAAAACCATATTTATCATCCTGAAGAAAATAACTCAACTCCAAATGGATCAAAGATCTCAACAAAAAAAACAGATACAACAAATTAGATTTTTAAAAAATGGGGCATACCCTGGAACTCCTTGGCACAGGAAAAGGCTTTCTGAACAGAAAACTGTAATCACAGGCATGGGACTTTATAAGATTGAAACACTCTGTATAAAGGACACCATCATTCAGACAAAGTAGCAGCCTACAGTATGGGAAAGCATTTTGCCAACTGCATATCTGATAGAGGACTAGTACCCAAAATAAAAAAAAAGAAGTTAAGAAACTGGATGTGAAGGAAACAAATTAAAATATGGGATACAGATCTAAATAGAGAATTCTCAAAAGAGGAAACTCAAATATCTGAGAAACACTTAGAGAAATATTCAACATCTTTAGTCATCATCAAAGTGCAAGCCCATACATCAATCAGTACAGCTAGATCAATACAACAAGGGACAGCTCAAGCTGGTGGGGATGTCGAGTAAGAGGAAGACTCATTCATTGATGGTGGAATATCACATGTATAGCTACCATGGAAATCAGCATGGCCATCCTCAGGAATCTGGGAACAGATCCACCTCAAGATCCAGCTATGCCACTCTTGGGCATATGCCCAAATGATTCTTCATCACCCTACAGAGACACTTGCTCACTCAGGTTCACTGCTGCTCTATTCATAATAACCAGAAATTAGAAAGAGACTGAATGTCCCTCATCAGAAGAATAGATAAAGAAAATGTGGTACTTTTACACAGCAGAGTAACTACAGTCATTAAAAAGAATGAAATTTGCAGGCAATTGGATAGAACTAGAAAAAGAAAAGATCTTCAGTGAGGTATCCCAGATGCAGAGAGACAAATATGGTGTATATTCACATATATGTGGATATTAGCTTTTAGGTCTGTGATAAATAGGTTACAATCTACAGAACAACAGAGAGCAGATATAAAATAAAGGTTCTCAATCTTTCTAATGCTATGACCCTTTAATACAGTTCCTCTTGTTGTTGTGATTGCAACCACAAAATTATTTTTGATGCTCCCTTATGACCATAATTTAGGTACTGTTATGAATCACAATACAAATATTTGATAAGCAGGCGCTCTGATATGTGATCTCTTGAAAAGGGTCATTCCATTCTCAATGGAGCTACAACCCACATGTTGAGAACCACTGAACAAGAGGAAGCAATAGATCTCACTAAAAAAGAGAAACAGAATGGACATGGTTGGAATAGGAGCTGGAATAGGAGGATCAAATGAGGAGGAGGAGAGAACAGGCTGTGGGAAGAAACAAGGGAGAAACAGTTAAAATGAGAGTATTTGAGGGGTAGCATAGAAGCCTAATAGAGTAAATGCTTCCTAAAATCTATATATAAAGACAATCTCAATGAAATCACCAAATAATGGGAGAGACAGAGCCCCACTGGCCATCTCTTGTCACCAAATGAAATCCAGTACTGGGATTATGCTACATCTAATCAAGTTGTAGGCCAAAGGAATCCCATGAAAAGTTTAAAGAACTCTTGCCACGATGATAGGTTTCCCTCTACAAACTGACAGCAAGGCCCTATTGCTGAAGACTGCACCTATGTAACTCATTGAACATGAAAAACTCAAGTTGGAGCCTACACTAAGCCTTCATCCCTATGTTCTAGCTTCTTGAATACCGGAGGGTACTGTTGCTGAATATTTGTGTACATTGTAATGATGTGTTTCTGCCTAAGGCCCCTTCTGAATGTTTTAATAAACATTAAATAGGCCAATAGGAGAGACTAAGCAGGACTTCCTGTCTGAGAAGGAAAAACTGGGAGGAAGAATTTAAGTGTGCAGACCCAGAGAGGAGACAGGAGATGTGGGGTAAAAGAGAAGTAACAGAACCATATGGCCAGATGTAGATTTAAAAAAAAATATGGGTTAATTAAATTATGAGAGCTAGCTTGGGAAAAGCCTAAGCTAAGGCCAAGCTTCCATAATTAGTAATAAGTCACCAGGCCATTATTTGCAGGCTGGAAGTCAAAAGATAGTCTGACTAGAAAGCTTACTACAAGGTATTCTACATGCTACCATTTTTTTTTTTATGGTGGGGAGACAAAACAAATTTGATCTGTAATGCTGTCCTGCCTGTAAGATATGCTAGAACAATGTTGACACCAAGCTTGTTTGAGTAACCAACCAATATCTCATTTGACTTGACAACCAGTCCATGAGTTGGAAAGCATACCAGACACCACTTGAGTGACTCATATATCAGTGCCTTGCTCAGCCATCATCAGAGAAACTTCTTTCTGCAGCAGATCGGAACAAATACGGAGGAGACCCAGAGCCAGATGTGGTACAGAGAGTGGAAGACCTTAGAATACACATCCATAAATGGCATGTCTCCAGCAAATCCCTCCTCTCAGAAATCAGGGAACCCTGCAGAAGAGAAGGCAGAAAGAGTGTAAGAACCAGAGGGAATGGAGGACACCAAGAAATAAGGCCCTCTAAATTCCCATGATCAAAGCTCATATAAACACTCAAAGACTTAAGAGAGCATGCACAGCAAGGGGCTGCGCCAAGTTATCTGCATATAAATCACAGCTTCCAGCTCAATGCTTTTGTGAGATTCCTGAGTGAGTGAAGGAATGGGTCTCTGCTCTTTATACATTATCTTGGACTATTTTCCTTCTGACTGTTGGTTTTGTCCAACTTAGGTGTGCTAGTTTTTGTTTTACCATATTATATTATATCATTATTCCTTAGAAGCCTGTTTGCTTTCTAATGAGAGACAGAAAAGGAATAAATCTGGATGAGAAGGGAAATGGGAGGAACTGGGTGAAATAGAGGGAAAAGGTGTAATCAGAATATATTCTGTGAGAAAAAAATCTATTTTTAATAAACTGGAAAAATTCAGAAAACCAGCAAAAATAATTCTCCCATTAAGTAGGTATTGAACCAATTTTACAGAAAGTAGATTGATTTCAGGGATCACCAATTTACAAGTCAAAGTTGGACCATTAAAGATTATCAGTCTCGGTAAAAGAAAAAATTCTCTAGAATGCTCTATGAAATAGTTTGACAAAATCATATCTTAATTTTAGGATGAGAGAAGTAGCTTCCTTGGAATTGGATAGGACAGGACAAAAGATTATCCTCAAGAATGTTGATTCAAAGGGAGGCAACATCAAGCTGGAGATAAGGAAGGAGCAGAGGGTGACCAGAAAAGGCTTTGATGGAACCAATGGCAGACCGCAGGAATCTCACAACTCCAAAATCGCTAACTGTGCTACTTTGAAAAGGCAGTTCCATTTCCTGCCACGCAAGACAGAAACACAGAAGCTTTCGGGCATCAAACAGTGACAGAACAACCATTGAAAACTTGAGTAGCCAAGTAAAGAAAATTAAAAGTGAAACGCTTTGTTCTTCCTATTTAGCTATTGCAAGGACAAACTGTTTTGGTCCCTCGTGTATTATTTTTATCTGAACACATGTGCCTATATGATTATTTTTATACTGTATCTGCATGTTCATATTTTTATACCTAGAGGAATACTTCCGAGTGTCCAGATTAAATGTTTTTCCTGTGAGAGGAACAGAATGGCATAACCGAATATAGGACTTCTTAAATAAAAGCAGTAGAGAACCAGGGTACAGCTCACTGTGGAATGCTTGCCCACCTTGGGCAACAATCTGGGGCCAAGCCCTAACACAAGGCAAAGAAAAAGGCCACAGGAATGTCTGTAGCAAGCCAGACTTATAGTATATGAGAACAGGGCCAATTCTGACACTGAATTCTCCTTTGGAGAATCGACCCTATGGAGCAAAAATCACCTTTAGAGGATGGCTTTCAAAATTCAGTATGTGTACAGATGAAACTCTGGGTTGCGTCTCCAACCGTGCAGAGAACAACAACAAAAACAAATTAAGGACAGGAAAAAAAAAACCTGCATTGACCAGAGGGGAAAAAAGGAAAATGAGGCAAAGAGAGAAAAGAGGAAACATATGGTAGAGGCATGAGAGGACAGGAGGTAAGGCAGGGGCAGCAGCTTGTTGAGGAGGAAGGCGCAGCCAGCTTTGTTGCAGAGGAAGACAAATCTCGAAGCGATGAACACAGCACGCAGCTGCAGAACTGAAGACAATGACTTTCTGTTCTTAGTGTGCGGGGACGCACGGCCTTCAGCAGGAACTTCTGTCAAAAGATATGCCGCTGACAACATGAGATCATTTTTGTCTCAGATTTGTATTTATTTATGTATCTTCTACAACAGACAGCGGCGGGGCTGGGGGGAGAAGAGAGAGGTTTAAGCTCTTCTTTCCACCTCAGCCTGTTTCTGGGGAAAGACAACTTTTATGTCAGTACAGTAAGCACCACTTGGCTATAGTGTCTTATTAAACGTTCTCTAAAGCACCCTACCCTTAGTCATGGCAGAGAGGACTTGGGAAAAGGAATAAGGTGTGAAAACAGAGTCTTCCATGTTGGCATTCGGCTTTTCAATCAGTAGCCTACAGAGCATGGGTTTGGTCAAGATCCACTCCGATAAAATACCCTAGTTCACTTGGCCGATAACAAGCTTTGGGCATCCATCACTTAGATCTTTGTCACAGGCCGAATCACAGAATCATAGAGATGCAAGCGCACGGGAATCCAGTGACCTACTTTCTCAGCCAGCACCATTACAAGGCACGGATGCTGCACTACCGAGTCTTTAATTCTGACATTGGCCTTTGACTGCAGCTGGAGGAAATGATCTCTAAGTTGCTTTCCAATTTTCATTTCTCTGCTATGAGAAGTTTCATGCAGGGTTTGAGGAATGATGACACTGGGAGTTTGCATTTATGAAGCTGCAGCTTCTAATTAAAAAGACATGGTTATCTATAGATATTCAATTAAGTATATACTTATATAAGTATAGACATATATTACAAGCTTTCTCGTGAGGACTGCAAGTGGTGAAATTATTAAAACTTCCAGCCTCTGTAAACTAATATACGATATACATGGTGTGTTTTTTAAGGAAAGGAATAGACATGGTGTTCATAGTTGAAGTTCTCTTTCATCTCTCTATGACCTTGAAACCTTTCAGAGTGTTATACCTTCTGGTTTGTGCTTCACTGGGTGATACAAAAACCCAGACAGGAATGTCACAACAAAGTGAGGTGGAGCAGGAAGACAGCACAAGAACAGTAATGACTTTTTGTGTGTGAATATGTATGTGCATGTATGTGCAGATGTACTCACCCGTGTATTCACATACGAAGGTCAGAAGTTAAGTCTGAATGTCTTCCTCTGTAATTTGCCACCGTATTTTGATTTTTTTATTTGTGTGTGTGTATGTGTGTGTGTGTGTGTGTGTGTGTGTGTGTGTATACCTGTATTCATTTGCCCTCAGAGGCCAGAAAAGGATATTAGTTTTTGGGCATTGGTTCCTCTGTAGCTGCAGTTACAGGGAGTTGTGAACTTCCACACCCCAGAGTGGGTACTGGGAACTGAACTCTGGTCCTGAAGAAGCAGCAAGCACTCTAAAGTGCTGAGCCCTCTCTCTCTAACACCCTCCACCCTATTATTTGAGACAGGATCTCTCACAGAATATGGAGGAGCCTAAGCTTGCCTTTCCAGCTAGACTTTCTGGAAAACGAGCCTTCCTTCATCGATCTCCCTGACTCCTTCCCACCCCCCAGCATTGGGGCTATGGAAGTGTGGTACCCTACCATGCGTAATATTTAAAAGGGTATTGGGGATCTGTAATTAGGTCCTTGTGTTTTCATAAAAGGCACTGTAGCTACTTTATTCCCAAGTTCTAAATAATTTTTATCAGAAAATTAGAGAGAGGGCAGGAAATATGCCTCAGTTGGCACAGTGCTTACCTAGCGTGTGTGAGGCATTTGCATTGCCTTTGAAATTGTGGCATGAGCAAAAAAAAAATGCCCATTAGCTATTTTTGCTGTTGTTGTTGTAGTTGTTGCTACCAACATCATCAAAAAGGTTCGATGTGTGGCAGCAACAATGTATAAACTGACCCTTGGTCCCCCTTGGAGGAGTCAAAGTGTCTCCTCCAACATGAATGATGAGGCAATATGATTTTATGAACAGATATGGTCCATGTAGACATTTCCTTTTGGAGACTGTGTGAAAGGACCCTAGAAAATATTTTTGATAGTATGCTCATAAGGACAACCACATTGGCTGACTTATTCAGATATCTCTTACTAGCAGATGCATAAAAGGAAGTATGAGTTTTCCAAAATCCTCAGCAAATCACCAGCAAGTAAGGTAGCAATATGTTCTAATTCTAGAGGACAAATAACCAAAATCAAATTTGATGTGGGATTCCCCTCTGTATGCTATAAATATGTTTAATTGCCATTGGTTAATAAAGAAATTGCTTTTGACCAATGGCCTAACAGAATATATCCAGGCTGGCAAAGATTTAGAGAGAGTAGGCAGAGTCATGGAGAAGCCAGATGCTCAGAACTTTACCGGTAAACCATGAGCCTTGTGGTAAATATAAAATAATAGAAATTGGTTAATTTAAGATATAGGAGCTAGCTAGCAATACATCTAAGTGATTGGCCAAGTAGTGCTTTAACTAATACAGTTTCTGTGTGGTTATTTTGGGTCTTGGTGTCCAGGAACAAACAGGGAGCCTCCAGCTATACAAATTACCAGGAGGAACATTCCTCTTCTGTGACAGACTCAGAGAACTCAGCATGTTGACCATACACAAAGTGATGTGCTTTGGGTAGGTCATAGTGTTTCACAGGAAGAGAACTGGGCATTTCCCCCCAACTTGGTGTTGAGAGACATCATATTGCAACTGATTATGAGAGGAGTATTTAAAGCACAGAAATTGACAAAGGCTGAGCTCCAGGGTTTTTTCCTGGAGAATCAGTTTGCTATCATAGCTCTTAATAAACCCTTTATAATGTCTGATAGCATGTGTCTCCTGTGATGAGTTCTTCCTCATCTCCAGTCATTCAGCATTACTGGTCATTATCAGCAAATACTGGTCCCCTTCCTTCATCCCTCCCTCACTTACAAATGGAAAGTCTTTCAGACTTGTTTCTTTGCCTAATTTATTTATTCATTTAGTTATTTTTTATCTTTTGAAAGTTCTTTAGCTACTTAATAGTAAATTAATTAATCACAATCCACTTGAGCTATATAAATAAAATATATTGTACCAATATATATGCATTGGAGTAAACCACATTGGTGTATTTTGCCCTGTTGCTACATTAATATATTTGTGTTTACTCTGGACGGCAGTGCGTTTTAGCTTTTCCTACTGTGAACCGTTTAAGTAGGTCATTATTCAGGAAGTTTGTAGCTTCTCTCAAGGATGATCTGTAAGACTGTGTGTGTGCCTGTGTGACAGGCTGAGTGGAGCATGCCCATCATCTGATGCTACGTAAGCAGCCACCCATTCATGTGAGTCTCGATGCAGTGTAAATATAAAAACATACTGCAAAAAAACCCAAAAATATATCTAAACGTTAAGGATATCTGAGAATATTCTCATCATCCATAAATCTTGCTGCCAGAGAATGCTCAATAATGAGGTGATGTCAGAAGCTTGAGCATGTAAAAATGTATGTCAGGAAGAAATGGAAGCAGTGGGGCAGGGAGGCAGGGGAAATGGGAGAAGACTAATATTCAATTTAAAGGAAGAAATGAAGAGATGGGGTGATAGAGAAGTATAGAAAGTGATGGAAGAAAAGAGGAAAGAAAGGAAGCAAGGGAAGGAAAGGGGTGAAGGGGAGGCTGAATGGGGAAGGCAGAGGGAGGTAAAGAAAAGAAAGGGAGGGGAGGGGAAAGAGAAAATAGCTTTCCATCATAACTACGCTTCATATGCAAGAATATTAAATATGAGCACACAGAAAAAGGATTTTTACATGAAACACATATTTGAATACCATGGTAAACTTTCTTCCAATCTCCCAGACGGAACATGTATTTACTAACTTTTCCGCCTCCTTGAAATGCCAGTGTTTTTACCCTGCTTCAAATTTTCTCCTGTTACTCTTTAGAATTGTCATTTCTTTGGGTTTGCTGAATATCTGTTGTTGTGCTTGGCTGGACCCAATTTCCAAGCTATGCAAACATCTTTCACTTGCCAATCCTTGCATTTCTGAGAGAAAGGCTTGAGATTTAACTTCAGAAAAGCACGTTAGCTTTAAATGAGGAGCCTTTGTGTTCTTTTGTGTACATTCCTGGTGTTTATCCCTTTGTGCTTCTGGAACAACTGTCAATATGGCAAAAGATATTTTTCCATAGCATGAACACTTGATACAAGCAAATAACCTGAACAATTTTCAAACATTTGCAAGAGTGTAAATTTAGTTGCAATTTTCTCTTCTATAAATACAAACTGTAGAAACAATCCAAATGTTAGTTTCTTATAATTCAATGGCAAACGAATTTTCTAAAGTATTTGGCAGGAGCCTTTAAGAAAATACAACATTCTCTAAAAAGAAATCTGAAGTGGTCTCTGCAGGCATCAGTTTAACAAATGTTCATTGCAAGCCTGCATCCTGTCAGGCATTATTCTGATGTACACAGCAATATATAAAAAAGAGAAGACATCTCATGGACAAGCATGATAGTGGATAAATAAGTAAATGAGGTCATGTCCAGGAAAGTAAAAAATTAGAAAACTAGAAATGTTGTAGGGATGAAGTCTTGGGTGAAATACATATTGCAGTTTTAAATGTGGGATCAGGATAAAGATTTTAGATGAGGTGACTTTATGAAATAACAAAATTGTGTCAACAAGGCATCTGGGGAGATAACATGGCCAAAAGGATCAGATGCAGTACAACCCAAGGCTAAAGCAATAATCAGTATGTTATAAGTCATGGAGACCATGTGACCAGTCACTGATGCATACAAGGACTTACCACTGATTTTATTTAATTTTCTAAGTCATGAAATTATGTCACAAAAGAAATTAGTAGAGCTTTCAGGTATTTCCAACCTATTACTCATGAGCCACATAAAGCCACATGCAGGAAAGAATACCTATGAATGCAGTCCAACACTAAACAGAAATTTCCTTAAGACACTAGGATTTTTTGTACAATATTTGTTCTAACTTGATGGTGCAGTTCTGGAGCATAAACTTTGTAGATAACAGCGATTTGCTGCAATGTTGAAGGATGAGACATACCTGGAATAGTCTAGGTCTTAGAGCAACATGGAAGCAGGAAAATAGTGACAAAGTGTTGGATGTCTGACCTGTGTTTAAGGGAGGTGACAGATTTGCTGACTAATCAGCTCAAAGATCTCATTTGCATTCTTGTCTGAGCAAATAAAACACAATATTGCCAACCACCATGATGGGAAGCAGATATAAAGACAGGTGGAATGAAGCAAGAGAGAGTAGGGCTTTGTGTGTATAAGGATGCAAAGTACATGAAAGAAACATCTATGCTCTAGCAAGTTCCATCTTCTTAAGATGTGAGTCATGATGCCAACTGAAAGTGAGAAGAATCCAGCAACAGTAAATGGCATCTTAAAATGCAAGGACCAAATGCTAATTCAAAAGTCAACTTCTTGGTGAATCCTAGGTGTTTGTGGCAGCACTCACCTGTGTTGGAGCATGGATCCTTGCTGCAGCCAAGTTTTCTTAATGCTTTGAACTGCATGTGTTGACAATCTACACAACATGAGTAAATACTGCCTGATACACCTCCACTTGGACTCGATAACTGAATATTACGAATTTCAGCACTGTTACTATACACACAAATTTTTCTGCTCATAGAAAAACATTTTTACGACAAGGAGTTATTTTTCCACCACTAGTTCTTAACATAAAAGTATCAAATTACCATAGTTTTGGATTGCATTGTGATAGAATGTTGATTTTTCAAGTTGTTATTTGAGATGCTGACTTCGAGTTTCAGAAAAAATCAATAAATTAATCTTGGCTTGGAATTAGGACAGAATTTCTATCAATGTCTAAAATGGACCAAATCACACTTCTACCATTTTGTACTATGTATTTATGTGAAGCAACATATTCAGTACTGATGATTGTAAAATCAAAATATCAATCAGCTCTGAAAAATATTTAGAATGTTCTGTCAAGATTTAATTCTCTGTGTAAAATAAATAAACCTATCCAACACAGCATGTAAATTTGTCTTGTCTTTAACAAATGGTAAAATTATTGTTAAAAATTGTTTAAAATAAGTATTTTTATTATTTTTATTATTTGATTTTTGTACCTCTCTTATATACATATATGCCAAAAATAATATAAAATTTTCTCAAACTAAGTGGGGATCACCAATGGAGAAAGTTTAAAAGGTCATGGTTCATAATACGTGGGGTAAACAGTCAAATTTCTGCATGCTTTTAAAAAGAAATCCATCTAGACATTTACTTGACAAATGATACTTCAGAGTGAGTTACAACACAAAAAGCATATGTATAGAATGTGCCTAAACCATTTTCCTGAAACAAATCCCCACTGGCCCTGCTTTTCCTCTTGACTGGTGCACCTTATTGGGCATTGCCAAATTTTAGGTGATGGAGTTTCTGAGATATGATCTTCAACCTGAAGAGATGTTTACAATCACATAAGAGCTGTTTTCATAAACATGGAATGGTCTCTAAAAGTCAAAAGAGCCTCCTGCACAAACTGTCGTTCTTTACTGTAGCTTCTTAGGGTTAATACAGAGAGATTCCATAGTACTCATTAGAGATACACTACCTTCCAGGTAAAGGGCAATTTGCCAATCATGTTCTGGAGGACAGATCTTACTCAAAGCATGCCCAGCTGCTGGCCAATGGGAATAGAGTATTTTTGCAGTAGACCTCCTTTAGATCATGCCTTGCTTATCATGGCTGGTTGGCTTCATGCCTGCTTAGGGCTTAGCCTTAGCAGCTTGGGGATGTGCCAATTAAGCTTGAGATCAGAAAGAAAAAAAAATGGTGTTCCAGGAGAGAGACTCTGGAGAAGGAAAGCATGGTCATTTTGAAAAGCTGCTGTATTTCCTCCACTCACCCCACCACGAGCAATTTTTCTGCAACTGTCCCATGGAAAGCCACGCTGCAGCAACTCCAGTGAGCACTAGCTACTTGCCCAACTCTAGCGAGCACCAGCTACCTTATCATCTTGCAGAAATAGAACAGCATCTTGTGCCCTTTTTCCAGGCTTACCTATTTCTTTCTCGAGGCAAAAATTGAGTTCCTCTCAGCCGTGTTGAGAGAAATCTAATTGTGTAATTCATTCCATGCAGACTTTTCCACCTCTAACAATTTTGTCCTTGTTGAAACCAAAAGCCAATTTTACCCTGATTGAACTAATACAATGTTTTGTGCAAACACAACCTCTTTTTCTGAGACGATCAAAGTCATTATTTCTAATACTCTTTCACAGCAACCAGCAAAGTATGTAGGAGGTGAGTATTATTATTCATAGCAGATGGGAAGGCAACTCGCAGCACAGATAAGAATAGATCTAGTTATTCTGACTCCTAGATAATTTTTTATGATTTTTGTCTCATTGCTCCTTTCCTCCCTTCTTTCTTCTTGCCTTTATATACATATTTGATTGTACATATTGCTAGTCCTCTACAAGTGCAATGCAACTCAACCACTGAGTCCTCTCACCAGCCCAACTTTCTGTATATTATCAGCATCTACTCAGCTATCTGAACATGGCAGCCAGCTATTTTCTGGAACATGACATGTAAAGTGCTCTTACTAAAATCAGCACCAAAGGCACCCAAGTTGGCCAGTCATTCTCTTGTCACCACCTTCTAGTACTATGGTGCTTTGCAAATTTGGATATTGCCGTAAGTTTTGTTTTCCTTGTGAGATTTCCAATACCATAATCCACCCAAGGACACAAGACAAAAATTAGGATATGACTTAGTGAGTAGCTTAGAGTTTGCATTGACCTGGCAGAAGATCCATGTTTGGCTCCCAGCACCTACACTGGGAGAATCACAATCATCAGTAACTGTAGATTGTAGGACTCTGATACATCCCTCAGGTACCTGTAGTCATGTTCACACACGGACACACACACACACACACACACCTCCTTCTTGAAAACATAAATCCTAAGACTATTTCAAGCATGAATGACAAGAAAGAAAGATTGGAATATTTGCAATAACTTTTGAATAAATTAATATTGCTCCATTACTGTTTTAATTTTAGAAAACAGATGCAACTCTTAACAGAGAGGAAACACTGAGTCAAGTGATACTAGGACATCACCATCGTTAATCACCAGGCATCACTAACTTAAAAGTGGGTCTTGTATCAGCAACTGCAGATTCCCTTTTTTGTTCTCTGTTGAGGAGCCCCTGATGAGATGGGCATTCCATTAGCATAAAGTCATGGGTTCCCTTTTAGTCTTTCAGTGATCACTCAGCTACTCCTCAGGGCTGGCGTGGAAATTCTATCCAGTAAGATTTTAGAAGTGTTTGGGAAATTTGGTAGGACATTAGTTGGGTAGGCCAATCAGAAGCACAATTAAATAAAGGTCTCCAGAGACTTTTGAGACAAGATTCATTCCACAGAAAAGGCTACTGCGCAGGCAGCTGAAGGAGATTAAAGAAAAAAAGTTGGTTTTTAGAAAGGATGAGGTATAAGCATAGATCAGTGGGGTTTATGTTCAAAGTTAATGCCCTTACATGGGACTGTAGTTAGCAACTTTCAAAGTCTTTTTTTTTTTTTTAGCTTTAAGACAGGATTTCATATATACTCACTGACCTCAAACTCTTTATGTAACCAAAGGTAAACTTCCACTCCTGATCCTCCTGCCTCCCTCCTTTAAGTGCTGGGATTACAAGCCATTATACCGGTTAAAAGCTTTTTCAGTGAGCTCTTCTAGCCCTGGAGTTCATCCAGAGTTCTCTAGCCCTGGGTCATCTTGCAGATAAGTCACAATAACTCCAATTTCACCCGTGTGCACCTAAGATTTCAGCTCATTTGGCATTGCCTTTGGGAGTCCCTAGGATGCTTCCAACAGTCTCATCAACTTCTTCTGTCCTATCTCACTTCACTTTTGTCCTTCACAACAGTAACGAGAACAATGCCTAAGGACCATGCTTTCACTGCACCCTTGAATCTGAAGCTTGAGTACCATGTCACCACTTGAGTCACTGTATTCTCCCTATATGTACAGCTAAGTTCTGTCATATTCTATTCCCAACATTATACAATGTCAGACTGAGACAAAACTGTCATTTAGACGTATGTTAAAGCCCAGATATATAAGTTCTTTTGCAGCTTTGCAGTTCTTTGACCTTGCCTTAATTAGCTTCAGCTCTCAATTTGACACAGACCGGAATCATATGTAGTGCTCTCAGTTGAAGAACTGCTCAGATCAGATTGTTCTGAGGCCATGTGTATGAGAGACTGTTTTGACTAATGATTGATGTCGGGGAGATCATCCCATTATGAGCAGCACCACCCCTTGGTAAGTGTGCCTGAGCTGTAAAAGAAAGCTACCTGAGAGTTATCCAGTGAGAAAAACAAAGAGTAAGCCTTAAAGCAGAATTCTTTGTTGGTTCCTGTCTTCAATTCTTCCCCTTACTGTCTCAGTGGTGGATTATATTCTGGAAATAGAAGATGAATAACCACTTTCCTCTGTAAATTGTTTTTTTTTTGTTCTTTGTTTTTTGTTTTTTTGGTTACAGCAACAGAATGAAACTAGAACAGACATCTACTAAGGGAATTAGGATTTCCTTCTAGTCTCCATATCTGGAGATATATCTAGTGGTCACCATGGTTCCAAGTGAAAGAAGATCCAACAAGAGAGAGGAAGAATGACACATGCTAAAAGCAGCAGAAGGCCAGCTGGCCAGCCTGTGAATGGGCACAAGAAATACAATCTTGGAACATACTTCAGAGTGAGCCAACATCCTATGGAAAGATGTGGATCCAAAACCCAGTGGATTAGGATACAGACACCAAAGACGCCACATCTGCACATTTCAGGGACGTTTATTCAGGGCTGGGACAACAAAGGAGACTTTAATCAGTTTTCTAGTATACATGAAGGAATTACCTGATCATCTGAAGCTGGTGCTACTCTGTAAGCATGATATTAGGGCAAGCTACTAACATTGGTGAAAGTCTTCTATATCAAAAACTATGAATATATTCAAGTTCATTGGTTCCCTGGGTAGCAAGAAAAGCTTATTCAGAGCTACATTCAAGTGTATGAGTATGATATTCTGGAATGTCGTGTCCAATGTTCATGCCCAGTGTTCAACGGAATGTTTGAACGGTATTGAAACTTCATGCTCTCTTTTCTGTCTTTTTCATCTTTTATTCCCCATCCTTCCCTGAAGTCTTCCTTTAATCTCAGTAGGGCCTCAAAAATTATGTGATATTCTTTTCTTGGATTAATTAGGGAAATAATAAAAGCTTTATGGATTAATTAGGAACATAATAAAAAGCCTTACTTATTCAAAGTATCATGTTAAATTGATGGAATAATAAGAGAAAAGCTGACAAGAAAGAGTTGTGTCTGGTAAAGTTGTGTGTTTTCTAAAAAGAGTTTCCAAACCATTTGAAAAGTTCGTAGGTTATAGGAAGGACAAAGAGATTCCCTTTTGGATGATGATGGTCACAGAGAACACTGCTAATATATTAGAACATTTGCAGGCTCTAACCAGTTAAATCAGATATGGACAAAAATAACCAATGAAACCAACCTTTAATAGATACTGAAGTGGAAAATGATGATAGCAAATAGAATAAATTTCATAGAAATTAGTGCTTTATTGAAATCAGAGACAAAGTTTAGGAATAAATTAGATTACTGTAATGAAATTCATTTCCTCTATGTAAATTTGTCAATCTTGCCAAAATTTGATTAAAACATATTTTTACATAGACAGAGTTTATGAATACATAAATCCTGAGAGGTTACATGGATGGGAATTGCAGCAATCTTTGTCTAGCAATATTTTTTGACTTTTGTACACCTATACTCACATTCATATAAGTTTTTTCATTAAGATGGAATTAAATCAATAATGCTAATACAGTTAATAACTCATTTGCATTTCAACAGAATAATGTCTTCCTCCTCACTAGAGCTTATGTTTTGAATTGTGCTCTTCAAAAATTCGTATCTTGAATTCTTCCCCTTCTTTAAAATGTGATTGTATTTAAAGACTTTAAGGAAGTAACTTAGTTAAACTGAGGTTCATAGTGTGCTCCTTCATCCAGATTTAACAGCACACTTTCAAATGCACAGACGAGTCATGACACACAGGCAGGTGTGCAATAACATGACCATGGGATTGAAAAGATAGACATGAGATTCATAATATGTATCAATGGTTAAAGATGCTCACTGCCAAACCCAATGACTTGAGTTCAGTTCCTAGAACCCATACTATGGAAGATATGAAAGGTTGACCTCTGATCTCCACCATGACACACATTCCTATGCGCACATACACAAACACACATGCACCTAAAGAAAGAAAAAAAGAGAAAGGAAGGGAGGAAGGGAGGAAAGGAAAAAGCAATATTTTTAAAATTATAATCACTTTCAAGCTAAAAGAAATAGTCTCAGAAGAAGAAAAACCTGTTGATACCTTGAACTTGCCCTCTTAACTTCCAGAACTGTGAGAAAATCAATTTCTGGTGCTTCCACAACACGTGTGAGATTTTGTTATGCTAGCCTTAGGAATATAATAGACCTGGGTAACACAGACCACGTCTCTCAACTGGAACAGCTCAAGAAAGAGCATAAGTTGGAAATGCAGCAAGACAATGAAACTAAGATCCTAGAGAAAATACAGTCTGTGCTGTGTAATATGAACTTCGGACACAGCTGCCACCAGGAGGTGAGTCCTGGTGAGTCCAAAAAAGATGATTGAGGAGCTTAGCCACTGAACTTTTGGAGACATGATAGGGATAGAAAGGAAAAGCTAAAGTTTATCATCTGACAACAAGTGAAGCCCAAGAGACTACCCCCTTCAAGCCTGTCAAGCTTTGCAAAATGCAGTATTCATTTGTTTGTTCGTTTAGTGTGGGGGATGCACATGCGCACATGCACAACTTACAGGAGTTGGTTCTGTCCTTACATCATTATGTCCTAGAGACCAAACTCAGGTTACCAGACTTGATGTCAGTTCCCATTGACACTAAGCTTCCAGATGAAAGTGTTGGGCTGTGAAGATGTCAGCATGCCTACCCTTTTGACACTCAGGCACTGCTGTTATCTACAACGTTCGTAAGGAAGATCTGGTCAGTGAAGTTATAAGAAACTTACAAATGATCATAGCTGTTTAAAGAGTTCATAGTTTTTGTGTTGTGCCACATCTGTAGCTTCGCTCAATGTAGCCTTAGGCTGCACCTCTGAAATGCCTGCATACTAATATTTGTAAGAAACAAAAGTCAGTTAAAACTACAGCTTCTACCAACAGCTGAGATCATTCCAGGATTTCCACAAACTTTCTAAGTCATGTGTGTTGTCATTGAAGAAAGAAAATAGGCATCATTAAATCAGCTTTAAATTTTGCTATATTCTGTATCTGGCATTCAGTCAATAATAATAAGTCTTAGCCAGATGTGATAACAGACACTAACAACAGTACTTTCAAGGCAGAAGCAGGTGGATCTCTGTGAATTCAAGGCCATTCTGGTGTACACAGGTAGTTCCAGGACAGTCAGAGCTTTGTACTGAGATTGTGTTCCAAATAACAACAACAACAACAACAACAATAATAAAGGCTTTTAGTAAAAAATGTCAATCATTGGATAGGAGAAGCAAATAGGGATTTAGATAAACATTATATANTACATAAAATACCAGACATCATTAGTACATTTTAGGACAGAAAAATTTTAAACCAGGTATCTTTGTAATCTTAGTACTCAGGAGTCTTAGGCCTGAAGATCAAGATTTTGAGTCAGCTTTATCTACATAATGAACTTAATGCTAATCTGGGCTGTGTGAGTCCCACCTGAAGAAAAGAAAAGGCTTTGACAAACCACATGAAAGCTAAAAGAATCAAATGGAAATTCTTGAACACACATGCACATAAATTAAACTAACTGGCCTAGTTTAACAGCAGCTTAGACAATACTCAAGAAGAAAGAATTGATGAGCTAAAGGTAGATTTAGAAAAAAAATGTTCAGAATAAAACATCAGAACAAAGCCAGTAAATTGGCTCTTGTTAGAAGAGAAAAGGGAAACAGATGATATCTCAAAATTGACAAAGAACATCAAGGTACAATACCAAAATGATATAAATCCAACCAATTTAAAAGAAAAATATATAGTATATATGTGTGTGTGTGTGCTTTTATACTATGTATGTGCATGTGTGCACACATACATGCATGTGTGTGTGTGTGTGTGTTTTACCCTAGAGTTATCTTCCTAAAGAAAAAAGGAATTGAACATTTCTGGTTTGGATTTATATCCATCCAGGAAAGTGCATTAGTCAGGGTCTCCAGAAAGAAAAAGAAACAAGGTAGATATAAGCTGGCTCACAGAATTTGAAGGAAACAAAGCCCCATGCTCTGTTTTCAGAAATGAGAGAATTAGAAGAGCAGTAATGTAGTAAAATCAAGTACAAAGTCTTGATGCTGAGGAAGTGCTGATTTCCAAGGGCAGTAGAAAGGCAATCTCCCTTTACTCTAACTATTCTGGGAAGATGCTTGGTGGATAGGGTGATCTGCATTGGTGAGAGCAGACCTTCTTTTTACAGTCTTCCAGTTCAGAAGCTAATCTCTTTCAGAGACAACCTGATCAACACACTTACCAATAATAGTTTACAAGCTATATGAACGTCCCTTGTAGGAGGAGGGCCCACTTGTTTGTCCCGGCATCCCAGAACCAAAATAACCACACCGAAATTGTATTAATTTAATCACTGCTTGGCCCATTAGCTCTAACTTTTTATTGGCTAACTCATACATCTTAATTTAACCCATTTCTATTAATCGGTGTATTGCCACATGGCAGTGGCTTACCGGGTAAAATTCCCAGCATCTGTCTCAGAGGGTGGAGGATCCATGGCTTCTCTCTGACTCTGCTTCCTTCTTCCCAGAATTCAGTTCTGTCTTCCCCACCTACCTAAGTTCTGCCCTATCAACAGGCCAAGGTAGTTTTTCATTCATTAATGAAAGCAACACATAGACAGAAGGACCTTCTACACCAATCCCTTAGCCTGCTCAAATTGACACATAAAATTAATCAACAAATGGCTGAGCAAACAGCTCATCCAGTAATTCACTTATGCTGAAAGAAGAAGGTCATTAGTTTATTCCCCAGAAGCAATGTTTTAGAAACCTAGGAATGCTGATATTTGTTTGTAAATCTAGTTCTGAGAAAGCAGAGAGCAATAGATTCCTGAAGTTGGCTGTCTAGTCAACCTGCTCAACATGGCAAGTTTCAATGCAGTGAATGATACTGTTTCAAAAACCACAAGACTGATGTGCTTGAAGAACAGCATTGGGCATCATCATCTGACCTTGATAAACACCTATACACACACATGCACAAGCACATGTACACAAACACACACACATACCACCACCACCACCATTATCAATGTGAATTCTCTCTAACTTCCTGTAAATACATGGTCAAACCAACAGGATCTCTTAACAATAGCGGAGATACTAAGGTAAAAATTAAAGATATATAGTACATAGTCTTATGGTACAGAAGGCAAGTTATGCATCTTTAGTAGGTTGCAGAGAATGTAAAATGTGACCTCTCATTCACATGACAAGAGCCAAGCAAGTTCCATCATGAAATCCTAGGGAATTACTATGCCTGCCTCTCTCTCCGGCCCTCAGAACACCTTCCCATCTTTCTCCAGTGGCTTCTCCTTACAGTATATTTTTTTTTCAATTTGGAGGTCAAGGATAAGGACAGCAATGCTGCTCCCTCAGGAGTATAATTGAGAGTATGGATACTCTTATTCAAAGACAACTAGACACGTTTTTATGAGAAAACTAAGCCTGTTTAATTTTGATGTCATTAAATTAATAAAACTCTAGGGGCTGGCCCGTGACAATCCAATTAAAGTTTATAGAATACAGTCCAATTAGGCAACCAAATGGGCTGACACTCAGATAGATTGGCTTTTGATACGCATCACTATTTAATCATTCGTCTTCTGAATCATGTAAACTGAGATTATCGCTTTGTCTTGCAGAATCCTCAGCCCAATCCAGCTTCATGAGGCCCTTCTTTTGCAGACAGAGGTCAATTCTCATGGCTGCAATGATTATTGACAAAGGTGTGACTACCATCAGGCTGGAATTTTTGACCTGGGTAGAAATTGGATGTGTCTGCTTGTTTTCCCCTAAACATCTAGCCACACTAAGAAACATGTATTCAGAGATTTTGTCCCTACTTTGGAATGTTGGGATATATTAAAAGAGAAAAGTACACACTGTATGACCCCAATGATTCATATCTGTGTATTTTTGGAAGAAAAATCCTGAAGTGTGTTCACAAGGAGACAGGCTTAAGAATATTTCTGCTTTACATGTCATTAACAGGATCAGGAACCACCTAAGTATTCATGGCAGGACTATATTTTTTAGTGTATTTTTAATGAAAAATTATAAGTAAAAATGAGTGAATTAGATTTAGTGTATCAATATAAATAATCATAGAAAATTTTGAGTGAAAATATGAGCTATAGAATGATATTTATGGTATCCTGCCATATCTATAAATCTAACAGTTTAATTTATTGTTCATGGTTACATGCCCTCATATAGTTAAAAATAAAAGCATTGTTGGGGCCAATTAAACACACAAACTAGGATAATGATTATCTTTCAGAAGGATAAAATGGAACTGTGATGCATATATGGAATATTTAAATTGCAACTATGTTGATTTATTTCTTCAAAATACTATAACTGAAGTAATGATGCAAAAATATTCTTCTTAGTGAGCCAATTTTATGAGTGTTCATTGTATTATTTTCTATTTTTTGTGATGCTTGAAATAGCTCATAATGTGGAAAATGCTTCCTATGTGTTAGGACTTCAGTTCTGTTAGGCGAGGGCCTGAAAGCAATACAGGCACATGCTAGCTGCTTCTAAGGCAGCTGTGAAAAAAATCTGAGCAGAAGCTAGACATGGAGTAAGAGCTGTACTCTACCTCAAGGTACATAGTCTGAGGTATGTATTCTGAGGTATGTAGTCTGAGGTATGTATTCTGAGGTATGTAGTCTGAGGTATGTATTCTGAGGTATGTAGTCTGAGGCATGTATTCTGAGGTATGCATACTGAGGTATGTATTCTGAGGTATGTATTCTGAGGTATGTAGTCTGAGGTATGTAGTCTGAGGTATGTATGCTGAGGTATGTAGTCTGAGGTATGTAGGCTGAGGTATGTATGCAGAGGTATGTAGTCTGAGGTATGTATGCTGAGGTATGCATGCTGAGGTATGTAGTCTGAGGTATGTATACAGAGGTATGTAGTCTGAGGTATGTAATCTGAGGTATGTAGTCTGAGGTATGTATTCTGAGGTATGCATGCTGAGGTATGTAGTCTGAGGTATGTAATCTGAGGTATATAGTCTGAGGTATATAGTCCCTCCTGGTGGAGATGGCATGGTAGCAGATTGATGTAGTTGATCACATTCAATCCAAAACAGGGAGCAGAGGGTAGAGAACCCTGGAGCTCAGCTGCTTCCTCCTTCTTATTTAGTCCATGGTCAGAGCCCATTGAATGGTCCTGCCCACATTGCCGGTGGCTTTCCCTTCCTTCCCTATCCCAATCTGAAAAGTCTCTCGCAGACATGCCCGGAACACTGTCTCCTACGTGAGTCTAGATTCCGATAAGTTCGTCATTAATATTATCATCCCATACAGCAAGAGGGAAAAGTGTCACCACTCAATACAACCTTATTGGCAAGTACCATGATCAACAAAAGTGGGATCACGACAGCTTGGATCTGGGAGTTGGCATAAGCAGACGTAATGTGACAATTTTTTGATCAAAATTCACTCCCAGTATAGCTCACTTCCTTGTCTATATTTTTTTCCTCTCTAGCTATGGAACACATACAAACTAGGTCAATGCAGCGTGTGTGGTGACAGTGTAAAGGTAGAGGACGCAGGAAGTCTTCTTGGCTAGCAGTTGTCTGTGTGCACACCTGACTTTATTACTGATTTAGAACTCCTTTGGCTGACTTAGCACAGGGCGGATACAGACCCAGGTGGCTCTGAGCACCTGCAGGTTTTTGATGGATGGAAATATTGGCGTGAGCGTGTCACCGTCCACAGCAGGCTCGGCTGATGGCATCCGATCCGCAACTCCCTGCTCGGCTTTTCTTCTCCTAGCTATTTAGGAACTGTCTGACATTCCACTTTTAAAAATCACTTCACACATAGCTGCATTTGGCAGACGTCAGAGAAACAGTCAGTAGCCAAACAAATGGGAATAATTTAAAGCACAGATCATAAGCTCCCAGCGGGCAAGAATGGAACCTTCATCTGTTCTCCAAAATGTCTCACACAGCCCTGAGGACATCCTTTGACGCTGATTGGCATAACTTGGATGGTGCGTTTGCATCTCATGGGGATGAACTTGTACATGATAGAATGAGTAAGTCAAATTTACTCTCTTCTTGTTCCCTTATACTACTTAGATACAAGCCCCAGCACAATAGTCTCATTACAGTGGCAGATGATGGATATTACTATCACAGATCATTCTCCAAGACAGTGGAGACTGTTACCTCATGAAAAAGGGAGTACACACAGAAGTCTAAAATGAGGTTGGGAGATTTTGTTTGCTGGATTGCTTGACTTTTTTTCTTGTCATTGTAGGTAATGTGTTTCATGACTTAGTGACATTCTCAGGAGTTCCATGTCATGTAACTTTGGCCTGCACATACTTTCAATTAGGCTATAGTACACAGGTGCATACAGGCACACATGCAACGCAACATCCTAGTCCAACATTTGTAAAACTGTAAAATGAGAAAATAATAATACTTCATGGGATGTTGTGAGACATAAATAGGGAAAGGGATTGAATTCCTTTTTATAAATTGATTTTTATTGAGCTCTACATTTTTCTCTGCTTCCCCCCCCCGGCCTCTCACCTCCCCTTCAACCCTCTCCCAAGGTCCTCATGCTCCCAATTTTCTCAGGAGCTCCTGTCTTTTTCAACTTCTTATGTAGATTAGATCTATGTATGTCTCTCTTGGGTCCTAATTGTTGTCTATGTTCTCTGGGATTGTGATTTGTAGGCTGGTTTTCTTTGCTTTATGTTTAAAAACCACTTAAGAATGAGTACATATGATAATTGTCTTTCTGTGTCTGGGTTACTTCACTCAAAATGAAGTTTTCTAGCTCCATCCATTTTCCTGCAAAATTCAAGATGCTGTTACTTTTTTTCTGCTGTGTAAATTTTCTTCATTGTGTAAATGTACCACATTTTCCTTTTCCATTCTTCAGTCAAGGGGCATTTAGGTTGTTTTCAGGCTCTGGCTACGACAAACAATGCTGCTTTGAACACAGCTGAGCACATGTCCTTGTGGCACAATTGAGCATCCTTTGGATATAGACCCAAAAGTGGTATTACTGGGTCTTGAGGAA
>LOEQ01004969.1:996-11224 GCA_001685075.1 Bramus lutescens | reverse complement strand
TTTCTGAGAAATCACCACACTGACATCCAAAGGGGCTGTACCAGCTTGTATTCCTTAAAAAGCTTCTGTAAAGCAAAAGACACAGTCAAGAAGACAAAACAACAGCCTACAGAATGGCTAACCCACATTAGACAGAGGGCTGATTTCCAACATAAAAAAAAATGGTCATCAAAAGAACAAATAATCAAATTAAAAAATGTAGTATAGACCTAAACAGAGAACTCTCAAGAGAGGAATCTAAAATGGCTGAAAGACACTAAGGAAATGCTCAATGTCCTTAGTCATCAGAGAAATGCAAAGCAAAACAACTCTGAGATTCCATCTTACACCTGTAAGAATGGCCAAGATCAAAAACACTGACAATTTATGCTGGAGAGGCTGTGGGGTAAAGGGATTGAATTCTTCCTGGCACTTAGCAAGAGTCATCCTAGCACTGCTCTGGTGGGATGGAGGGTGCGTGTAGAGGAAAAGCAGTATTCCCGCACCAGAGGGACAGGAAGTCAAATCCAAGCTTCACTAGTTACAAAGTAAATGATCTGGTGTCAGTCAAGTTGCTTCCTGAGTCTTGGTTTCTTCTTGCAGACACTGCATAAACCCTTCAAAATGCAATGGGGCAGGTAGTTAGGGTGAAAGTTTCGTGCTTCGCTGTCTCATATTTGTCTCCTGAAGTCACACAGGCTCCTGAGAAACAACAAGAAAGAAGCACAAACCACCATAGCAGAACTGGTATATGTGGTCTTAGAAAAGCACAAGGAACGGATAGGAGCAATGTTTTCTCTACATTCTAATTTAGTTTGCTATATAAAATAGGGTCACTGTGGCTTAAGCTGGCAATGTCTCCCATAGGAAGCACATGTTTGAGGAGTTGGTCCTCAGTAATTAGGCCCATTTGGTAATATTGTGGAACCTTGAGGAGGTGTAGCCTCCTTGAAAAAAGGGCTTCACGGTGGGTGGGTGGGTCACAGATCACTTCCTAGTCACTCATTCCTCAATGTGTATGTTAAGTGACCAGCCTGCCTCCTCTTCCTGCCACTAGCTCTTCTGTGCAAACTGCCATGTCTTCCTGACCCTGATGGGCTGGATCCTCCTTCAACTGTAAGCCAAGACAAATCCTTAGGTTGTTATCACAGCAATGAGAAAGCAATGAGACAATAGAGAACCACCTCTTCCCTTCCCCGTCTCTCTGATCACCTGATGATCAGAGCTCTTGGCCAGTGCCTTATATGCTCAGTGCTTTATCAATGCTTTTTCTTATCACCTATTTTTTTTCCCTGATGCTGATCATGATTTCCTTAATGTCTGGCTAGATAAGAAGAATCTCAGCACTCTGGAGGCAAAAGCGGGTGTGTCTTTGTCAGTTCAAGGCCATCCCAGCCTGGATATTGAGTTTCAGGGCAGTCAGAACTGTGTGATTGAGGCTTGGTTCTCATTCTATGGATTATGACCCTTTATTGAGGTCTCATATCACATATCCTGGATATCAGATGTTTCTATTGCAATTCATAACAGTAGCAAAAGTACAGTTATGCAGTGGTAACAAAATAATTTTATAGTTGGGGTCACAACAACATGAGGAATGATATTAAAGGATAGCAACTTTTGGAAGGTTGAGAACCACTGTAATAGACCCTGTTTCCAAAATATAAACAATAATAATAAAGTTATGTCCAGAACCTGGATCCTAGCTTCATGTATTTTAAGCTTCACACCTAATTTTTTCATGTCCTTAAGTACAAACTTATAATCCATAACAAATTTTATAATGAAGTATAATATATAAGATCTGTGTTTTCTTCTTTGCTTTTTTTTTTCTTTTTTTGTGAGACAGGGTTTCTCAGTGTAGCCTTGGCTGTCCTAGAACTCGCTCTGTAGACCAGGCTAGCCTCGAACTCACAGAGATCTGCATGCTTCTGCTTTCTCTTTTTTGCTTTTAAAAGAAAATTCTTCCTGTTTCTTTCCCACACAGACTGAGAAAGAGCAAAGACGCCAAATCATCTGGTGATGAATAGAACCTTCGCTATTTTCTTACTGTGATGAGAGTGGTTCAATGGCTGTCTAAGCCAGGTGGTGGTGGTGCACACCTTTCATCCCAGCACTCAACAGGGAAAGGCATGTGGATCTCTGTGAGTGTGAGGCCTGCAGAGTGAGTTCCAGGACAGACAGGACTGTTACAGAGAAAAACCCTGTCTTGAAAAAATAAAAACAAAATAAAAAACAACAAAAAATATTGTCTAATTGTAATTGTACATAGCCATCTGCCGAGTATTGTACCCTCCCTTTGAACTCTTGCCTTTTCAAAACACAGTCTACCCCATCCCCAGTTAAGGATAAAATTTGACCCTTTTCCCCTAATTAAAGGAATCTAGATAGTGAAATCTAAGTGCTGAATGTAAATTCTTAAGCCACAAAAAAAAAATAGCTAATACCTAGTATGATTCAAGAAACTAGTCCCTTCTAAGTTTATAATTTGAATATACAAACACAATGTTGGGGCTGTAGAGATGGTTCAGGGATTAAGAGCTCTGATTACTCTTCCAGAGGACCTGGATTCAATCCCAGCACCAACATGACAGCCCACAAGTGTCTGTAACTCCAGTTCCAGGGAATCTGCTATTCTCTTCTAGCCTCCATAGGCTCTATTCATGTAGTGCATCTATGCACACAAAGTAGCTATGTATGTAAGAGGTAGATAGGCTTTGTCAAAGTGAACTGTAGGACAAGGTCATGTTGGCCCTGTCTGCTGCTTGTTTCCTTCTTGGTGGCGTCCTCCGGTGACCACTGTCGCAGACTGCTTCTGGACTTGTCTAGTCATGAAAGACTTTATTTTCACCTCCTCCCTCCATGTTCATTCCTTCCTTCCCTTTCCATCTTTCATGTCTAGGTCGAGACCCCATGACGATGTGTATTTTAAACCCTCTAAGAATCCAGTGAATGTCAGTTTGAGTCTTTTCATGTAAGTGTGAGACGACATATCTAATGCAAGAAGCGGTTGTGATGATTGGTGATATCCACAGTGGGGAGACTGAGATTCTTCTGGGCTCTTTGTAAAATACAATTGCTTTCCTACCATATTTTCTTTTATATTTCATTATGCCGTCTGTTTTGTTTTTGAGAAGATGTCTGGCCATGCAACCCTGGCTTGGCCTCAAGCTTGTGACAATCCCCCTGCAACAGCCTTCAAGAGTGCAAGGGCTATAATTACAGGTGTGGGGGCCAAGACATTGACACATACTTCATTTTGTTAAATGCACCTCATTTCCATGAGTCCAAATGTAAGCAAAAAAGTTTCATAAATACCCACTGACTCCTCCATCCTCACCTTTCTTTCACCTAGAATCACTTTTTCTGTTTTCCTTTTTTCTCTTCCTACTTTCCAAAATTCAAAGTAGACATATTTTAAGAAACCAACACTGTAGAAATTTTGAAAATAAGAGATGATTACCTGTGACGCTGTTCCATCCAATCTTCATTCTGAGTGCTAATAACTTCATCACTTTTCATTGTTTCTGCTAGAATTGGCTTCCCAATTGAGCTGTAAGCTCACAGGGTTGATCTTTCTGCACTGCTTTCAATTAGATTGCTTTACTTGAAATCATAGTCCTCTCTTGCTCCATGAGGATATAGCCGTCATTTGTACTCCAATTACTGTACTCCTCAGACGTGTTAACATACATGAGAGACAAATCAATAACAGAAAGGTATCTGTTGTAGCCGGTTAAATGTTTTTCCTCACAATGCCAAGTGCTTCATGAAAGGGGAATATGTTCTGAGAAATGAGGCATTGGGTACATCACTGTGTGAACCTCGGAGTGTGCTTATGCAAAACTGCAACATACCTTGCCTGCTACATACTGACCCTATATATAAAGCCTATTGCTCCCCAGCTATAAATCCATACAGTGTGTTACAAGCTTGTGTGCTGAGTACTAAAGGTATTTATAACAGTAGTAATTATTTATCCATCTAAACATTAAAAGACACATAAATGAGATAAAGCTTTTAATATCGTTTTTTTATAGACACTAATATCAACAATGCCTATAAAACTAGAAATTTCTCTGGCTAAGTTGGTGAGTGAATGACAGAGGAATGTGAGAGCCTTAGGTATTGCTGTAGGCTTTATAAAGCTATACACATAAGCTAACATAAAACTATATTTTCTCAGTAATACATTAACCTTAACTCAGTACATTTTTTTTTACTTTCCTTTCCTAAAATTTTTAAATTTCAGGCTGTTTTGTAGTATATATTACATCAATACATTGTGTATCTGTACAAACACATTTCCTTATTTATTTACTCTTTAAGTTTTATTCTTTTATTTTTTTTTTACTTTTAAGCTTTTTTAAGAATTAAGGCAATGGCATATTAATCCAGGCCATTACAGTGTACAGATTATGTTGTCACATTTTCTATATTTACATCTTGTCCTACTACAAAGTCATTAAGAGGAATGATTCCCCTGGAATCTCTCCTGAAAGACATGTCTGGAAATCCCCTTCTAAAGGCATTCTTTTCAGAAATATGTCCATGGTGGTCTGCTTGGTTTGTGTCTTTAATATGTTTTACATTTTCTTCTCACATGGACAAGTCTTATTGGATCTGTATTTTTACTCTACTTGTGAATATTGAGTGATTATTTCTAGGGAGACATGAGCAAACACCCTTTTGTCCTAGAAGAGACTTTGATGTCAAACCAAATGATTCCACCTGAATCTGGTTCAGTGAACCAAAGAGTTTATTGGACTTGCTTATAGGATTATGGGTGAGGAGTCACTTACAGAAACATGAATGATTCAAAGGTAGGTACATCAACCAGCATCCACCCAAATGATTCATAAAAGCTGCATCCCTGGAGCATCCCACACAACTTTCGGGTAGCTCTCCCCACAGGAGAGTCTCTTCTCTCCTTAGCAGTTATTATACAGCCTAGCAGATGGTGGATGGGAGTGCCTTATAATTCTTATAAATTCCAGGAACTTCCTGAGATTTGCTTATTTCCTCATCCCTGTAAGTTCCGTTTGCTTACTTAGTCTGGATGATTATCCCTCCAAGAAGGAAAAGGAGCTTGTCTAGAATCAAAAAAATATTTCTGCTAAATGCTTCACTATCTTTTCTTGGAAGTTCTTTTTATTAATTTTATTTCCTCTTTCTCTACTGTGTATTACTGTTTCAATTTTTCTGTTTCTTGGTACTCTCCTCCCAGAGACACCCTGCTCATATATTTGAGTAACTTGCTGTCTCAAACCCAACCTTTTTTCGAATTTGCCCTTGGCAAATTGCTTAAAGTCACCAGTGAAGGTCTCTGCTGTCCTCTTCCAGATTTGCTTTATACAACCCTTGGAGCCATAACCCCAAGCTCAAGTAATGTCCTTGATACAGCTATAGGTGGTGTGACCATCTCAGAGTCTTCCTTCATTGCATCTGTATCCTCAGATAACACGTATTAGAAGCTGTTATATTTTCTAGACCCATAGGTGGAACAAACAGGTGGAGTTTGAAAGTGGAAAAACTATTTTCTCATTGAGTTGAAGATGATCAGAAGGAAGTGTTCTAGAGCATTAATAATAATAAGCAAAATCATTAAAGGATGTTACAGTTCAAGCATGTCTATTTCCAAGAATGTCTATTTTGCTGACGTAGTAACTCAGGAAGCCATATTGGAAGAAGAGTTGGAATAAGAAGAAGCAACTTCTTATCGCTTCTGTAATGTACAGTATGTGTCTGCACTGATATGCTTGAAGGTCCTGGGCCTCATACTGTTCCAGGACACAAAATATCAATTTGTTTCCTATAACATTGCCCGCAGGCAAAGCTATCATTCTGTCACTTAAATCCCTGAAACCTGGTACTGATTTGCTCTCACATTGGGCCAAAGTTTTTCAAGAATCTGTCTCTATATTAGAAATAGTATGATATAAGATAGGAAAGTTGTTACCCACATAACATGAAAGTGTGTTTGATAGTAGTTTATATTAGATGAAGTTAATGCTAAAATAATAATGAAAGGTTTAGTATAGAAAATATATTATCCATTTGCATAGTCAGTTATAATTACTATTAAGTATTATGTATAATACATAATTGTATGTGAGATATTTTTACATGCATATATGGCATGTGTATATACATTCATGCATGCATGTGTGTGCGTGTGTGTGTAGTGTGTGTGTGTGTGTGTGTGTGTGTGTGTGCTCTTAATGGGGAGTTTTGATCCATATTGAAGGTTTTCACTGGTAACCAGTTTTCCTCCATAGTGAACTTAGGTTTCCAAATCCTTCAGCTACCTTCTCATCAACACTCAGAATTTACCCCTCACCTTCTATTTCATATGTATGGAAGGAAACCCTTTTCATTGGTCATGCTTACCATCTTTGGAATTTTCTCCCTTTTTGACACAGGCCCTTCTTAAAGCTGTATTAGTCCTGATGCCTCCAATAAAGCAAATCTTTCATCACATCACTGTGTTCATTGCCAGCATCACAATTCTTGTCAAATGGGCCAGGCCTGACTGACAGGCACTAACAATCACTGATTTCCTTAATCACTTTTAATTTTGTTTTCAAGTCTGTCACTCTGTGTGGCCTTTTAACCTTAAAAGTGTTTTTATACACTTGGGAGACATGATAAACTAAACAGTATGAGATTAGATCAAGTGTGAGATTTTATAAAACTCCATCAGGAGTCTCAGCAAGCCCAAGATATGAGAGTTGTTACCCACTTAACATGGAACTGTATTTTATAATAGGTAGTTTGTATTAGGTGCATTTAGTGCTAAAATAATAATGAAAGGTTTAATATAGAAAATACATAAGCCAATTGTATAGTGAGTTATAGTCATTTCTAATTATTATGTACTATACATAATTAGTTGTGATATATATATGGTATGTGTGTATGCATGGTCACATGTGTATGGGTACTCATATACATATGTACATGTACATGTGGAGGCCCAAGGTCGGTGTCAGGTATCTTACTTGATTTTTATCTACTTTATTTATTGGACTTTCTCTTGCTTAACCTAGAACTTGGTAATTCTGGCTAGTCTAATTACCCACCTTGCCATAGGGATCCTCCATCTCTGCCTTCTAAGTGCTGGGATTATAAATAGTTGCCATGTGTGAGTGAGTTTTGTATGGATCCTGGAATTGGAAGTCCAGTCTTCATACTTGTAGAACAAACACTTAGTCTGCTGAGCCATCTCTCCAGCCCATGTGAGGCATTTTAAAACAACTAGCTATGCACTCTATGCCTTTACTCAAGCATCACTATCAATAACATATGAGCTATACAATAACTCCATGCAATAGGGGTTTTACCTCCTCTGTTTTCATAGAGAACCATTTTTTTTTTTACCATGATGTGCCATGGTTTGAAATGGTGTGCCTGGCTTCACTCCAGAATACTAGGGCTTTTTCTCAATTTCTTTTTTTTTTTGAAAGCTAGCAATTACCACATCTCTTACTTACCATTCCTTATATGAATACATTCTCAACCTTCATATTAATCTCTCTCACTCCTGCTAAAGATTATCCTTTCAGATTCCTGGAAACCTCTTTCCAGAGCCTTTTCTCCAGAACTATTTAACCAGTTCCCTGCCAGCTGCCTTTACATCTGCTATTCTAGAACTTCTGTCTTTGTATGTTAACTCTGCTATTTTGTTGCTCCGTCCTTGATGCTCCATGCATGCCCTCTGACTGAGCAGCTTGTGTCCTGCCTGGCAGCACTTGAGAAAGGAGACTCACAAGCATTTTAATGAGATCCTGAGGGGTATGCACAGAGGTAAAGTTCTGTAAACAGCAATCAAGAGCCAGACAGGCTGGGATGCAGCTTCTCTTGAAGAACAAGCCAGGCCCTGACCTCCGTGAGATGTGTGGTAGAAGTATCATTCTTGTGTCTGTCTAAGGTGCTGTATTCAGGACACCGTGTGCCAGCATCCTTCTGTCAGCTGTCCTTAGGACTGGCCTCTGTGGTGTTTGGAGAAAAAACCAGGTTAAAGATCACGGAGACTCCAGGAGGATGGGAAGTCATGCAGACTTTCTCATACAGCAAATGTCACCAATCTTAGGAGATGTTCGCCTCGAGATGTGAGGAATCGTGACCCTAGTATTACCTCAGATGGAAGATACTTGTCAAGGGCACGCCAACTGCAAGCCGTTCTTTCTGACTTTAAGCCAATACAAAGACATAGAATATTTTCACTTACATTCTTTCTAATTTCCTCCAGTGAGCGCATGATTACCTGCTACACAGGGCAGTTGTTGCAATCAAGGAACACACTGGCATGCACTGTGGAGCAAAAGGAACTCTTGTTGTGTGCACATCTCATTACTGGTTCTTCGGAGTCCACAGTGGAGGTTCAAGGTGGCAAGCATGGATAGAACTATTCTTGAGGTTTCTGCATTACATTATTGATTTACCATTTTGTTAATGGTACCAGGGCTTGTGGCTGACATCTTGTTCATCTGAACACCTTCCAAGTGGCCCCCTCCAGTGTCAATTCAGAAATACTTATCTTTCAAAGGAGCACATGATAAATGCCTGAGACTCATGTATCTATCGCCATCCGGATGCAGTACTGTCAGCATTCTCCTCCCAAAAACAGATGTTACATTCTGGATTTCAACACCAAGTATCCTTTGTCATTGCTGCAATGAATTACCGTGATCAAACCAAGTTGAGAAGTAAATTGTTTAGCTTACACTTCCAAATCACTGTTCATCATTGAAGGAAGTTGGCACAAGAACTCAAACAGGGCAGGATCCTGGAGACAGGAGCTGATACAGAGGTCATGGAGGGGTACTGGATTATTCCCACTGGCTTTCTCAGTCTGCTTTCTTATACAACCCAGGACCAACAGCCCAGTTATGGCATCATCTGCAATGGCCTGGTACCTCCCTCATCAATCACTAATTAAGAAGATGCTCTACAGGATTACCTACAGCCCCATGTTAAGGAAGCATTTTCTTAACTGAGGTTCCCTCCTTCAGATGGCTTTAGCTTGTATCAAGCTGACATAAAACTATTCAACATACCAAGAAAGGAAAAGGAGCAGGCATATGGGCTTAAAGAACGTCAGCATGCAGTTTTGAAAATGGTGAGAGTCCAGCCTTACATAATGGCAAAGAAATGATCAAAGCTGAATAGGAGAGCATTTCCCTTCCCTTGTTTGTTATTGCTTTGAGGTCTGGGCAGAGCAGATACGCTGAGAGGGAAATAGCTGTTATTAGGCACTTGCACACTTCATGAACTGAAGAATTAAAATCCTTGGCTGGAAATATGGCTCGGAGAATAAAATGTTTGTTGTGCACATGCTGGAATCTTAGTTTGGACACCAGAACCCACACAAAGCCAGGTGTGGCCATAGGAACCTGTAATCCCATCACTCTCGTTTCAATGTGGGAGCGAGAGACAGGAAGATGCCTGTGACCTGGCTACACTGATGGACCCAGCAGTGGAAAAGAGACCCTATCTTAAAACAGAAGTAAAAGACATATACCTAATGTTTTTCTCTGACCTGCACATATTCACAATCACATGCATGTTTCTTCTTCATACACATATTACATGCACAAGCACATGCATGCACACACAAACACACACACTGCACACACACACACACACAAATCACAGAGAAAGAGTTAAAAAATCAAGAGAGCATAAAGAATGCTATTTTCTTCATAAGTACTGGAACCCCCTCCTTGAAAACATTAAGTTCCACTAATATTTCCAAGGGATAATTGAAAGGAAACCAAAAACCATGCTGGCCCAAACAATCACTGCATTTGCCTTCATGCTATTTGTAAAAAGCCCCTTGTGCAGCCTTCTAACATGAAATGGGACTGACATTGATTCCAATTCATTATGATGTCACCTTTAACTCCTGGGTTTGTACTAAAACCCTCTCAGCTGCTCTCCAGCAACGTCTCTCCTGGGAATTTCTCTTTCCAAGTCCTCCCACTACTTTTCATCTTTTTCCTTTTATTTTCTTTTCCTTACAAAACAAAAATGAGCATTTCCCTTTTGATGGACTACAACAGAAACGCCAGACCATCAGACACACCATTTTTTATGACAATACATCCCAGCAAGTGCAGCTGTTCTTTGAATTGATGTCCTCAGGTGCCTGGAAAAAGAGAAGCACTGCCTTGTGTATTCAGGCATCTCAGCATTATCGCTGAGGCAGAAGCCTGAGTGTGGGTGTGGGGTTAGGCCCTCCTCTCTC
>LOEQ01004968.1:176680-190139 GCA_001685075.1 Bramus lutescens | reverse complement strand
TCTATCTATCTATCTATCTATCTATCTATCTATCTATCATCTATCATCTATCACTCTGTAGCCATTGCTGGACTTGAATTCACAGAAATTACCTCTTGCCTTTGCCTCCTTGGTGCTGGAACTAAAGGTATGTGCTACCAAATTTGACCTCTATCTTAAATTTCAAGACGGGGCTCATCATTGAACCTGGAGTTCACTGATTTACTGAGACTGTATGACCAGGAATCTTGGGGAACTTCCTGTCTCCACCTTCTCTTCATTAGAGTTAGGGATTGGTCATGCTTCCATGGCTGCCATTTTAAATATGTGCTAGAGGTCAAACTCAGATATGCATGACTGCATGGCATGTGCTTTAATTATTTCTCCTACTGAAAGTATTTTAGACATAGCTGTAGGCATAAAGAGTAGAACTGTTTAGAGAGCAGTGATATGAAGAGTATAATGGAGCAGATAACAGCATGACAATTGCTGAGCTTGCTTGAACCTTGCCAAGAACTGCCAAGATTTCTGCTCCACCAAGGCATCTAGTACCTTCTTCCTTACAGATTTTCTCATCTTATGTGAGTAGAATGTCAGACACTGGATCAGAGAGTCATGGAGTTTATGATCTTGTCCTCTAGAGTCCAGCTTCTTACACTGTGGGTTACATACTTGGATTATATACATTATGATGTATCACTGAATTTGGGAGTCATAAATAATTTGGTAACAGTAAAAGGATTTTGAATGCACAGTGATCAAAAGCTAATTCAACATTGAATGTGTAATGAATGTAGGGGCCTTTCTGGCAGCAATCACCTGAGTTGCATCACAAGACTCATTATGGCCTACTCCTGAAACACAATATGCACACTTTACACTATGCATATAAGCACGCTATGTAATACCAATTAATGCCGGCTGAAACATGCAGCTCAGACTCTTGCACACTATGAGTTGCTGTGCTTTTGTGGTACAAGTCTTCTGCTGTCACAGAAACACATGATTGAACTACAGAAAACAGAGACTTAATATTTTATTACTGTAATTATCTAGCATGCAAGTGTTAAATTAGCATATCTTTGATAGGGTTGTGTTTGAATGTTTAGCTTTAAACATTGCTGTTTGAATTTCTGTTTTGCATTTTGTAAAAGGTCATAAAATGAATCTTGATTTTGGATTAAAACAGAATTTCCAGCAATTTCTGAAATGTTCCTAAGCATACTTCTTCTATTTTTATTATGTATTTAATCAAATTGGTGCGGTAGGGGAATAGAACTAGGCAGGAAAAAAACTACAATTGGTGTCCTCTGTAGGAATGGATTATAAAATCAAAATACCAATAAACTCTGAAAGATAGTGAAGATTCTCTACATCTTGTGCACTAAAATATTCAGCAAAAATTTAATTGCAAATGTAAAAATAAAATGTCAATCTCACTGCTACACAACTTTGTTTCTGTCTTTAATGGTAAAATGATATATGCCAAAAATCTTTTATAATTTTTTACAACTAAGTGTTTAATTTGTATATCTATCTTATGTTTCTATAGACTGTGGTGTCATGTGAAATTTTTATTGAGTGAAAAATGGTTGGAAGCAAAGAATGTTTAGAAAACCCTGCTCTAAAGATTTATGAATAATCAAATCAGCTTCCATATGAGAGGCATTCTTTGGCTTCCTCATCCTCTTCTTCTTCCTCCTTCCATCCTCATATTTTCTTTTATGTTTATGATAAAATTGAGAGAAAGGTCCAGAGATTTTCCATTGTTACCTGACCTTTGGCATTGTCAACAACCCTAAGAATGTGACTGTATTGGTTATAATTGCTAAACTTACACTGGTACATCACTGTACCCAAAGCTCATACTTCACAGTGAAGTGTATTTTGTGAAATTGGAAAAAGACATATAATGTCTAGTCATGTAGTATCATTCGAAACAAGTTCTGCCACCAAAACCTTGTCTAATCTCTATCTCTCCATCCTCTGACCTGTGCACTGTCTTCCAGTTTTGATTCTCTAAGGTCAAGTATTCAGACTCAAACATTACACAAAGCCTTTTCTGTCATCTGCCTTCTCTCACTTAATAATATGCAGTTACACTTTTATGAGTGATAGCCATTTCTCTTGACTGTTGAATACTACTATGCTGCTGTTATTTCTGCAGGTTATCTATCCATTTACCTATTATAGGACATGGTGGTTTCTTCCAAGTGTGGGCCATTCTGAGTAAAGCGCCAATAAACATCATGTGCAGATTTTTGTGTAGACAGAATTCTTCAACTCTTTTGAGGAAATATCCAAAAGTTGAGCTGGTAGGTCATGTGGAAGGAGCATGCTTGGTTTTGTGAGAGACCTCCAAACTGTCTTGCGAAGTGGTAGTCTTTGTTCCTTTTATAAATCCCATATCAGCTTCTCTGTGTCCCTTCCCAGGGAAGCCTTTCTCTTCTAAAGAAAACAGCTATTTTCCTTTGGGAGAAACATTTTATAGACAGTGCATTTTCACTTCCCAGCTGCCCAGACTCAAATAATCACATAGAAACCATACTAATTACAATACTGTTTGGCCCATGGCTCAGGTGTATTCCTAGCTAGCTCTTATATCTTAAAGCAGCCCATTTCTATTAATCTATGTATTGCCATGAGGCATCTTTCTCCTTTGGCTGCTACATGGCATCTCTTTGACTCTACCTACTCTCTCTATAACATTTTCTTGAGGGGATATTATTTTCAGTTCACCTTTTTTAAATGTAGGTCTCCTTTCCTGGGTGATCAGCTTTAGAGGCCAACACCTAGTTACTATTTATCTTTTTATCTCTGGCTCCCAGGGAAGTGAGTGGTTCAGAACATTGTGGTTAATCAATTAATGATTATAAATTGAATTAAATTTATTAATTAATCAGTGGCACTTGATATCATTACTGTAAAAAGAAAGAGAACAAAAAGCAAGCTCCATATGAAAACTATATCATCCCATCATAACTGGTCTTTGCTATATATGTTCACAAAACTGAGGAAATTGATACTGATTCATGGAAATGGTATTTTCTTGTAGAGTTGCACAGTGTTACCTATGAGTGAACTGTCATCCTTTATCGATTCCTCTTCAATAGAAAGGCACCTGTTCATGTACACGTGTCTGGGAATATGCTGGGATTCTTGATTCCTTCAATGAAGGACCTTCCTCATGACATCTGGCTTTATACTCCATGTAGAGTAAAGAGGCTTAACGGAAGTTTAAAATCAGCTAAGCATTCACTCTCCTTTCGCCAATTTAGTACAGAAACCTGGCTTTTTCTTCAAGTTGGTGTGTGTGTGTGTGTGTGTGTGTGTGTGCATGCCCACACACTCACACATACTATGGCATCAATTTAGCTGAGTGCATTGCTGTCTAATATAAAAGGCCTTAGTAAAGGAAATCAAACATCTGACAGATGCTCTCTGGATCAGTGCTGAAACATTGGCATACTGGGGAGGAACAGATACTGATTTTTTTTCAGTTGTTCTATGCACAGTGATTTCAATTCAGCTTAGTTTGATCTTCCAGATTCCCACCCCCTTTGCAGATGAAAGGCACTCCATGTTCACATGACGTGATAATAAGCATAATGTGTCAAAGTAGAGCCTTGTTCTGTAGCTTTCTGCAGCCTGTAATTTGTGCTGATGCTCCACTCAAGTGGTGCAGGTCCAGTAGTGAATAGGGACAGTGAGGAAACCTCACTCGATGATCTTAAGAGGATGTTATGTGTTCTTGATTCACAGAGATGCAGAGAACATAAAAGGAAGTCACTTGCCCTAGGACATGCCACATGTACCTTGAGAGATGAACAGGTCTTTAACAATCCATTCTTTAACATCCCAGATAAAGGAGATTCTATTAACAACATTAATCAATTATAGTTCTTAATGACTTCCCTAATACACTCTCTTGCACAGTAGCATTTTTTACACTGCAATTTCTCTGTAGAGTTATTTTTTTATGGTAAAATGAAATAGTCCATTAATCATCCTCTTATAACAAACATATGAAGATTTTCCCAGACATCACCAGGAATTGTCTTTGTTCTCTTTTCTTTTCCAGTGTACTCAACATCCTAGTAATTGTCATAACCTCTGCCAAGCTACTCAATCCATAAATACCAACTTTTGGAGTACCTCATTTGTGATATTTTAAAAGCAAATGTAACAAGATGATGCCTGGTCTTGGGATGTTATATAGTTCCATTGGGATTTATGTTAAGAACCTAAACTTATTTAAATGTCTATCAAGACGATGGGCAAAGTGCTGACTTGAATGGTGTGTAAGTAACAATTGCTTTAGCTAATTCTTTATAGGCTACTTAGGACCTCAGTCTCCAGAGGAAGTATATATCTGAGAAGTAATCAATGTGCCATTACAGTGTCAATGAAGTCCTTGCTATGTGGCCGCACACCAGAGATGGCTTCATGGTGTGTATTCTCCATTACCATGAAATTATGTAAGGTTGGGCTGAATACACAGGAAATTCATCTGAATACATTTACTCATTCAGGCTAGGTGACCCCCTCATTACCCAGGGATGAAGCCAGCTCCTCAACTTACTAAGAATGAGACATTGAGAAAGCTCCTTAATTCTTTGTTGAGCTCAGTTTTCTTACTCATAAAATGGGAATATTAATTCATCTATATTAATATACTTTTCACGATAATTAAATGAGACAGTGCAGACAGATAGCATAGTTAGCATACAGCATCTGCTATTTTATATGCCTGTCTATTTTCCCCTTACAATTTCCCAAGAATGAAGTCACTGGGCATCTTTATTTTCTGAGCATTTTATCAATCCGGTGACCAAAATTCCTTCTGCATCTGAAAGTGGAACAGTCCTAAGGGGGCATTTTGTTGGTCACTTTCCCCTTTTATTTAATGGATGTAGAAAACTTATTCCTGAATTCTTAAAAAATTATAAATAGTACAGAGTATAAATAAAAATTAGAAGCAACTATAACAGGGTCACAGGCCTTAGTAGGCCCCCAGACTTTAGCACAACTGATTCCATGATTAAAATATCATCCAGGCTGTAAAACTCATCATGTAGACAGCACCACCTGCCAAAACTAAAACAAAGGTCTAACCAATCAAAATCCATAGTTCTCAGAGCATCTATAAATGTACTAACCTTGCTATTTGGCTCATGCATTTCTGCTTCTGGCTAACCTGTTCTTGTTAACTGGAGTATGTAAATCAAGTACAAGATTTTTGTGCGTAAATCTCAACCTGAGAAAGGCTCGGGGCTACACTGGGTTTCTAAACACCCAGTGTAGTTGTCAGTAGACTAGTAAAGGCTTTCTATTGTTTTAAACCCATGTCTGGGTAGTCTTCTCTGGTGAATAGCCCACACCAACAATGGCTCATATGAACTGTGCTTACTGAAGATGACCCCTTCACTGATCCATCTTCCTCCCATGAAGCCACAGGAGAGACGATGTAAGTCTCAGACATGGTAAGGAAGGTACCTGGATTCTGTCAGTCTGGACTATACTCTGCTATGCTGAACAGAGACTCATTCAGTCCCTACTTCTGCAAGATAAATAATCATGTTTTCCCAAATGGAATCAATCTACAGCTGATAAGGAACAATTAGATAAGAACATCATTTTAGAAGCACATGCCACATGATCTAGAGCAAATCCTTTCTGGAATGAGGAATAATGACATTGGGTTACATGGAAAAGGTTATTTTAGTATGAGTGAAAATTAAAGCAGTGAGGAGCAGAAGATCCAAAGTACCCCAGGGTTAGTTAGTTTAGGCCAGGTTAGATGGATTAACATTTTGCGCACCATCACACCTCTACTTACAGGTTTAACAGGCTTTAACTCAACATGATCCTGGTAGTGGCAGTGCACGTCTAGTCCACCTATGAAGTCAACTGAAATACAGCAGCCCAAGTTGGATCAGTGTGTAAATGAAAACGCATGAGACACTGAATTTTAAAGTAGACTATATATGTATAAGACTAAGAAAAATACCGTTTTTTACAAAGTGGAAGAAGTGAATATTTAGTGTGAAGGGCTGCTAAAAAATACTTTAGGGAGATTCTAAGAAGCCCACAAATAACCTGAGCTTTTAGGGCCTGAAAAATTACAGTTGCTATTGATTCTGGCAAAAAAGGTGTGGTCATCTGGAAGTATTATAATGTTTGAAATAATATGTTTGTCTCTTTATAACTCAAAACACATGCTTTCTCTTTTGGGTAGCAAGACTCGCTTTTCACCTTCCTTCATAAGAACGTTCACTCCATCATTAAAAACACTCTGGAGAAGCCTGCAACCTGTCTCCATGCCTCTGTCTTCAAGCTAGTCTTAAGAAACAAGCATTTGTCTTTTGCAATAGACACCATGAGGCTCTGCCTGGAGTCTCTAGAGGCGTGGTGAGTTTTGTAATCATGTTTGAATTTTTCTTCTACATTATTCTCCTTTTACCTCAAATTCATTTTTTCTATTTTTTTTTCACTGAAAAAAATTACTTTAAACCAGTGGTTTTTAACCTGTGGGTCACAACCCCTTTAGGGGCTGAACATCAGATATCCTGTGTATCAGATATTTACATTCTGATTCACAACACTAGCAGAATTACATTTATGAAGTAACAACAAAATAATTTTATGGTTGGGGTCACCACAACATGAGGAACTGTTCTAACGGGCTGCAGCATTAGAAAGAGTGAGAACCACTAAATGAAAGTTTGGCTGTGCAGCAGTGGTGTATTAACAGGTACAAAGACACAAAAGGGCACTGGGCTCTCAGGGACGGGAATATGAGTGTGTGTGCACATGCAGTAAGATACACAGTATGCAAGCACTACCACATTTCAGTTCGAGACAGGCATTCAGGAACTATGGTTGACAGATAGATGAATTAGCTTAGAGGTTCTACTGAACTCTTCACTAGCTGGTAACTAGTGACTTACTCCACTTCCTCTCAGTAGCTGAAGCAAGCCTAGGACAAGCAAATTCTCATCAGCTCAACAGACGCATATGAGCCTGTGGGTGCCTAGCAACTAAATGGCAAGAAACATTTTTAAGAAGCTCCCTGGTTGACAAGAGAGCCAGAGGCCATCTTTTTTTCTGTCAGGTCCACAGGTTAACCAGACACCACCTTAAGGAGGGAAGTAAGGAGAGGCAGCTTGTCTGAGACCCTGAAAACATTTTTCCTCAGAGTGTGAGAAAAACATTGAAGTGTCAGTTTGGGTTAAGCATTATGAGAAAGTTAATAAAATATTTGCCCTCATATCTTTGAATCCGTGTGTAGAATTATAGAAAGAAGAAATTATGATTAAAATTGAGTGACTGGATGACTTGTAGGGCACTTTTTAAAAATAAAGAGGATATGAAAATACACAAAATTTATAAATCACTCTAACAATGTATAAATGATAAAATAGTTCGACTTGAAAACTATATTCAAAATTGAAACATTAGATGGTATGTATCTACATACATCAACGTAAAATCAGATGAGATCTGTATATTGATTTTGACATTACAATATAATATTAAAAGAATCATTATTTTCCATATAAATTTATTGTTTTTAATCTGTTCCTTAATCAGCTCTGTTGTTGGTATATCATATCATTGATATTTTGAGAAAAAATTTTCAATATTAAATACGCAATTTTTATAAATCTATTTACCATCCTCTCTAAAGTTTCTTTGTAGGATTGTATGTTTGAATTAAAAATTAAAAACATCTTGTTTATATTTTTATATTTATTTTATATGTATGCATGTGTGCATCACGTGATGGCAGGAGTCACAGAGGTAAGAAGAGCTGTCTAATTTCCTGGAGCTGGAATTACAGATGGTTGTGTGATGCTATGTGGGTGCTCTGTCCCAAACCAAGGTCCTCTGTGAGAGCAATGGATACACTTAACTGCTTAGCTGTGTCTCCAGTCACAACATTATGTTTTAAAATTTATTTATGCGTGTGTGGTAGTTTGAATAGGTATGACCCCCAAAGACTTATGTGTTTGAATGTTTGGCCCATAAAGAGTGGCACTATTAAAGAGTGTAGCCTTGTTGGAGTAGGTGTGGCCTGTTCGGAGGGAGTGTGTCATTGTGCAGGCAGGTTTTGAGGTCTTATATAGGCTTAAGCTACAACCAGTGGGTACACAGTCTCCTTATGCTTCCTGCAGACCAAGATGGGGAACTCTTAGCTCCTTCTACAGCACCGTGTCTACCTGCACACCATCATGCTTCCTGTTTTGATGACAATGGATTAAACCTCTCAAATTGTAAGCCAGCCCCAACTAAATGTCTTTCTTTATAAGAGTTGCTGCAGACATGGTGTCTCTTCACAGTAATAAAAATACTAAGACGGTGTATACGTGCATACATGTGCTTGGCACATATGTGGAGGTTAGAGGACCACTGCAGGAGTTGGTCCTCTCCTTCTACCATGTGAGTTCTGGGGATGCAGCTCAGGCCATTAGGCTTGTCAGGGAGCACCTTTCCCTGCTGATCCATCTCACTGGCCTAGGGTTAGTAAACTTGAAAGCAATATTGAAGTGAATCTGAAAGTCAAAATGTTTTTAGTGGGGAAACAGCCTTCTAATATTCTGGGAAATATGTAGCAAATTGGTTAAACTGGAGATATGTGTAAGATATTTTAGTCCAAGCTGGGTGGTGATAGTGCATGTCTTTAATTCCAGCACTCAGGGTGCAGAGGCAGGTGGATCTCTGTGAGTTCAAGGCCAGCCTGGTCTATAGAGTGAGTTCCAGGACAGGCTACAAAGCTACAGGGAAAGCTTGTCTCAAAAAAAAAAAACAGAAAAACAAAACAAAACAAAAGATGTTTCAGTCCAAATACTTTCCTAGGATGTGGTTATTGTATCTTTCTCTTAGTATCATGTATATTATATTTTTCTTAGGAAAAATTTTGTAAGACAAAACCATAAATAGTGTCTGCTCATGATGGGTTTTATCTGGTATATACGACACAAAATTTTAGGTCTCTGCTCAATTTATGTTTATTTTGGTAAAAAATGTAAACTTGGACACCTGAAACAAGAACTTTATCAAAAGTATTTTTGAAGCAAAAATATTTCAAAGGGAAATTATAAAAATGAAAAATCCAATCTTGTGTAACACTTGAGCATTTATTAAATCTGTTTAGTTTGGCAAGGACAATGTTTAATAGTTTCTTCTTCATAAGCCTATAATTGTTGCAATTTACTAAAATCTCCAAAAACAAATGCTTGATATTTTGTTTGTTGAATAATCTATTTAAAAAGTTTAAACTAATTTTTCCTGTAATAAAACTAAAACACGGTCATTTATAAATCAGTTCACAACTCTTATAGGAGACAGTTTCAATTGCAAGGTAGTTCTCCAAAGTCTGGTCACTGAAGAGAAGGAAGAAGAAAACATTTATTCTCCCATGCTGAAGTTATTTATGTTTGCAGTGTCTGCCTCATCATAAAAACATAGTAGTATATTTACTTTATGCAAGTGTATAAAATTTGAAAATTAAAAGTTTCTATTTTCATGGGTAAAGTACTGCAACTTTATTGTTATAAAGTTATATAGCACGAGTGAACCTCGATTCTAAATATACTTTCTGCTTTATAATTGGTTCTTAATTTAGTAAAGAATGCTGTTTTGTGTTTTTACCTATTTATTGTGCTCTACCAAAACTATGAATTTCTATTACTTCCACAACAATAATGCATCTTTAAAATTTTGGTGCTGAGTTATCACACCAGCACTTATCATAACAGTATTCCAGTTTACTGTGATTCCATGGATTGAATTGCCAGCCAAACAAACCCCCAGACTGGTGTGTCAACTGACATGTAAAACTGGTCTCCTTATTTCAACTCTGAGAAATTTCTTCACTAGTGTATCAACACGGACGTTTAAACTTCTGCACTTTCTCCTTGAAGCAAAGCCCATCTGCTGGAGTGGGCTGAAGCTTGCTAGTAGGGCCTGTGACTTCTGGGCTTCTCCGTTCTATCTTAGCCAGGGAGGGGATGACTTTCTCCAGCCTCTCTATTTAAGCATGTGTATTTACAGTCAGCGACTAGCTTAATACTTCCTTGAAAGGAAAACTTCCAGCTATTCTTTACTCTTTAAGCTCTGAAGTCAGCATTATTATTAATTTTCTTACAGATACAGCCATGTGTTTAAAGGGAAATTCTATTTTCCATATATGCATCTCATGTCTCGATGAGACTGAGAGAGCTCGAGACTATGGTTCACTTATTCTTCCAAAGACTTCAGACACAATTATTAATGCTTACTCAAAAGCTAAAAAGATAAAGCTAAGACAAAGTTTGTGTTAGATAAGATGCCAGACCAACAGTAAACAGAGATCGTTCAAACAAACCAGGATATATGGTTATGCAGTTTACCCAGCTGGGGTACTATTCCAGAGTAATGGGAAACTTTCAGACCTCTGAAAAAAGATGTCATGAGCCATAAATAATATGTAACTAGACAAGACTATAAAGAAACCAAGCAAAGACTGAGTAGGAGGTAATGAAGAAGGTGAAAATACCAGGAATTCTTTATGGATGAGCTCTAGCAGTATGACGTATGCATAGTGGTAGCCTACAGGACCACATGCTTCTGACCCACTCAAAAGTACACAAGGCAATGAAGGGATTATAAAGGAGACTAAACAGAAGCCTTGGAGACGACTTAGTGGGAAAGACTCCAGCTTTAGAAGAAGTTTGCAGCAAGGCTTCTGGGTTCCCCTGCTAAGAATGGAAGGAAAGGCCGCGTTCTCAGATGTACTTGGTGAGAGAAAATTTGCAGAACTACAGTCTGTAGAAAGGCTGGCATGAGGTTCTGTGAAGCAGAACTAGGGAAGCATGACCAGGACGTCAAAGGTATTAAACAAGGAGGGTCTGAATGCTGAAAACATTTGAAATCTGTAGCCACAACAGTGAAAGGCCATCCAGGAACTGTAGGATAAAGGGTGAACGTGGGTCGAAGGCAGCAGTCAGCCACAGCTTGCCAGGGAGCTGCAGGGCACTGAGGCTGAATTCTGGGTACTCTGGTTATTACATCCCAGAAGTGTGACATGCACTGTGGAAATAAATTAGCACAATTAGTGTTGGCATCCACTCTCCAGAAATTCAGAGCATCGCTGTCTCTTCCATTCCCAGAAACTGATGCATTGCTATCATGGGTCTCATAGGGAGAGACCAGGACCAGGAAAGGCCCCTGTTTTCAATCCTTCAGATTCATGTCCGGTGCCAATTTTCAATCGCACAGCTAAGCACGTTCCTGGAAGAACTAATGTTGCTTGTAATTGATTATCTTTGTGGTTACCCTGACGAGATCCTCGGCCAACTGAATGAACTACAGTCTTTTCCCACAGAACCTTACCTCATTGTACGCGCTCACATTTGTGCTCATGACCAGTTGTGACTTCTCTATTCATCTAAAGGACACTTTGGTTCATGAATGAAGCTCCTATCCATGATACTAAGTCGGTCATCTTTGCTCAGCCATTGCAAGCTTCACTTACACAGACGTGAAGAATATAAACTAGATGCCGTGCATTACTCTCCGTGTTCAGCACAGACTACGTACAAGATATTTGGTAATGAACACAGCAGCTTAGTGTGAGCAATAATTCATTGCATGTCATCTGATAATGGAAAGCTAGTTCTTTAGGGCTATAGGACAAGTTTTCCCTGTGCTTCTCAGAGGCCATGCAGGCATTGATGCTTTTCATTCCTCAGGGAGAAACTTCTGGTGCTGTTGATATATGTTCCCTCCTTTCTGAGTAGGAGTCCACTTTTCATTGTATCTGTATCTCTTTGGATTTTCAGAGTTCCTCTGAACCAAAAGCGTAGAACATATGTAAAAAAAGAATTGGGCAACCAGGAACAAGTTTTCATTTTATTATTAAGGTATCATATTAATTGTATTTCTCATTTTATAAAGTATGGCAATTTGTATTTTAGTTCACTTTTTATGTCTGAGTTTTCCCCTAGAATTTTTAATGGGGGTCATAGAGGAGGGAGCCCCTTTCATCTTTGGAGGCAGTCATAGGTTCCTCAGTCGTTCTCGGCTTGGGCCTTGGGGTCCTTATCTGGGCGCATTGGGCAAACTGTCGTTATCGTGAACAGACACTGAGTAGTTGAAGAATGTGGCCTGGTTAATCATGGCAGCATACTTGGTGCAGGGGATACATGAGGGTATGATTACAGTGATGTTCATGTGACTAGTGAGGATCAAATGACTATATATATGATCAGCACCAGCTCCTTTGCTTAGACGATTCTTGAGGAAGGTGAAGAGCCGCTGGGCCAGCTTGGTTTCCACAGCCTCATATCTGAGTTTTAATAAAAGATATGCTTGGTTTTAACTAGGCATATTTAAGAATTTGAGAAGTTCTTTTTACTTTCATCTTTAAAAATATATCTATAAATATGTATACTTACAATGCCCAGAAAAATCAATATAAAGGAACAGATTTCTTGTACTTCCATTAAGCAGATCTTAAAATTAAGCAGGTTGTAAATATTTCAGTTTATTTTATTTAAATTTCTTTTGATTTTAAGAATCACAAGTCACAAAAATGGGTAAAACTCTCACATTATCCTCATGACTTCATTTTACATATCACACTGGCCCTGGTTTGGATTCTAGCTTTGCCATTTTTCAGCTTTGGGACTATGGAGCATCATTTAACCTCTGAGTAAAGGTATGCTCATATACTGCTGGCTGGTGGTAGTTGCATGTTAGTAAGTGATAGCATACTCTATAGGACGAGTTTAAAAACATTTGCTCATGATTGACAGCTGGAGCTCAGCAGGAAAGCTCATTTCGGCTCCACTCTGTCTTAGCCAGGGGCTCTGTGCAGGGAGTCAGAGGACCAGCTTCTGAGATGACTTATTCACCTGGCTGGGAAGTTGGTCCAGGCTGTTGTTTTGCTTGGCTGAGCTGAGGCTGGAAAATGCATTATTTCCAACAGCAGCCCCTCCTGGGCTTTCCTGAAGCATGGTAGTTGGATTCCAAGGGATAACAACCACAGATAAAGAGCCCAGCAGAATCTGTGTGATTTCCCATGATAGCCTGAAAACTTACACAATCATGTCTATTAAACTCTAGTCATTCAGTCTGACTAGACTTAACAGAAATTCTAGTGCTTGAGGGGCTTGTAAGATAAGGAATCCTATGCCTCTCATTTACACTCTAACCTGAAACTGTGCTTTGACCTAGTGCTGAAACATGCCATTTCTAGGAAGTAGGCGAGAGCTTCTTTGTGTCCCAGTTTTAAGTGTATTTACCAATAATTAATCAGAATGAAAACATTTTATTTCAGATTGAGCCATACTGCTTGTTGCCTTGTCAGGGAATTAAGGGATGGGGAGTTCCTGTACCACTGTGTTTAGCTCAGAGAAGACAAAATTCAGGAAGTTGAGGACCAGTTACTAGGTTCATTATTATTATCCTTTTCTTTTCTTTTCTTTTCTTTTCT
>LOEQ01004968.1:153830-168554 GCA_001685075.1 Bramus lutescens | reverse complement strand
CAAGCGGAACCGGCAGGGGCTCGAGGGTGCTCTGAATCATTTTTAAAAATTACTCTGAGAAAACTCAGGAAACAGGATTACCTAGTCAACTAGAAGAACAAAATTTCCATCAGCTAACAGTGACCATTAATTCTAAGGAAAGTGGATGAAAGGTAGGAGACACTGACAACCAGAAGGTCTCCCTGGCCTTTGGGATAGGTTTTCACGACAGAAATCCTGATGGCAGCTGACTGGCTGTGAAAAAGGTGGAAAAATTGGGGCTGTCAGTCTGGGAGACACAAGGAAGAGACATGAAAGACAAAGAGCGACTGCAAATAGGCGGGGAGGCAGCAGGCACTCCTTTCTTTTTTTTCTTTAAAAAATGTGTGACTTCTTAACTGAGGAAGGAGGAAAAGAGGAAACAGTGACTGGGAGAGGGGAGAAAAGAAAGAATAGTAAAAAAAAAGCAACAGGCCTTCATGTTTGGAGGCATAAAGATAAAAGCCACAAAAACATCCCCTTCCCCCACAGGATGGAGAGAATCTCTTTTCTACATCAGAGAGGTCAGAGTTATGGATAGACAGATGGTTCTGAATGCAGAGAGCTCAGGGAGTTTGAGGGTGGGAGTCAGCCCATGGGTTTAAATTCTCTTTGTGGCAATATTTCCATGATAGTCTTTGTGTAGGTATCATAGATGCACATGTGTGTAAGCAGGTATGTACACCTCTGTGGAGGCCAGAGAAGGATGTTATATGTATCCTGTTCCATCACTCTCCATCATATTCCCTTGAGACAGGGATTGACAATGAATGTGGAGCTAGACTGGAGCCAGCAAGATCCAGTGGTCCTATTGTCTACTTGCACTGCCCCACCTCTGTGCCTCAACCACTGAGAGGTGAAGTTTACAGGCACAAAGGTAACCACTCTTGTCTTTACCCAGATTTTCACATGGGTAGTGGGATCTAAACTTAGACTTTTATGCTTGCTGAGAACTCATTTCTTCTCTGGGGAGCCATCTTTCTAGCCCTCTGTGAGGGTCTTGATGATAAGGGCACTTGAAAGAACAGAAGGGACCACGAATCACATCATCACTTTAAGTTCATCAATTTGACTAATCATTCCTAAGCAGGGATCAGGGACTCTAATATCTCTGAAATGTAGGGTTCTCTAAGGTACCGATAACTCACAGTGTTGATCTGTGTGAGACCTGGAGAAGATGCTGACTAGAAACAGATGACAGAATGGTGTGACAGGTGGCTGGCTCTCATGGGACGCTGTGAAGCTTCATCAAGGCAGCTGCTGTTGTCAGCATCACTAAGGATCTCAGGACCAACACAGAGAAAGGAGGGCTCAGTGTGCCCACAGTGCGGCTGGCAAATCTGGACTGGCGGTTACTCATCAAAGTTGAGATGGGGTCAGGATTAAATTTTTTGAATTCAGATTTAAAAGAGAAATACAGAAATTCTGGCAGAATGTGTCACTTGCTCCAGCTAAATTTTACCACTAATAACCTTACAGTGAATTTCTGCTTGTCCTGAATTCCAGGTGCCACAGGGTAAGGACAACTTGTCATTCGTTACTCCATTCTCTTATGATCACATCTGAGCTGCAAAGTCCCTCATCCTCCATCCTATACCATCTGGACAGCAGAGTCTTCTTTCTTCCCCATTAGCTTAACAAGGCTCTGCACAGCTTGACAGTGCCTCTGTTGGATATCGGAGTTCCTTACAGGGAAATGAGTGAGCTGCCACTCATGCTTGGGTAGGTTTTTCTGTGCTGCAGCTGCCTTTGAGTCAGCCATGCTCCTGTAGTAACTGCTCACCCATTTCCCTGTAAGGAACTCCCATATCCAACAGAGGCACTGTTTCACCAAGCTAAACGTGGGTGGTATCGCATCCTTAGTCTTCCATCACTACTATATATGTAGCAAACAGACATTTGCTCACAGTTAGCCAGAAAAAGTCACACATCTGTATGTTCTAAAGAACACGCACTATGTTAGGAAATGAGGTTGCCGTGGTAAATACCATGACCGTAGCAAATTAAAGTTGTATTAAACGTTTCCAAGGAAAACACATAATGTGCCAAGAAAGCATTGGGCTTTACATGTCCTGGCTCCGGTTGAGCTAAGGAGGAGAGCAGAGTGCGACCTGTATGTCACAGTCCCAGCTCGGGTTGAGCTAAGGAAATCTGCGCTGAACTAGGCAGCAACTGGGACATGGCTTCACTGAGATTTTAGCCTTTACTTTGAAAATTGTTTGAAAGAAAGGTTTCTCTTTCTTAACTCCATGGAAAGTCTTGCTTGGCCTGTGCGTTTCAGCGCTGGGGTGCCTATATAGAGAAAAAAAGTAGTCTTATGACATATCCAGTAACTGGTGTCCCCTTTCTGCCTTTGAACTGTATGTAGCTCAGGCCCTTCTTAGGCTGCCAGGCCTTCCCATAGGTCAGTTGACTGAGTCCACCACCTGCAGATCCCTGATATTTAGCAGTTGCCCAAATCAATGTGCCGGGTGCAATTTGGAAACCAAGATGAGAAGTAAGACTAGAATAGAATCCTCAGAAACACCTGCCAGTACTCACATACACTAGTGGATTCTCGTCAGCATAGTTTGCCTTACCTTCACACTTCCTTGAAATAAAACCTCCCCTGCTGGTAGGTTCGACAAGACAATAACAAGCTGGCAGGTCAGGTTTTATGAATGCAGGTCCCAAACATGCCAGTTTCACTGGAGGAGTATTCATTAAGACTGATAGGTGAATGAAAAAGAAGGAATGAAAAGCAGAAGGGAAACACATGTGTTGGCTTTTTCATTAGGTCAAATGTGGAAAGTCCATGGACCCCACCCAGTGCTCTGTCAGCTTTTATCTCTTTGTCTTTGATCTGAAATTATCATCTTCATAAGAAACAGCAAGAGGCTGAGAGGTAAGTGGGAAGGTGAGTGGTTAGAAATGAATTTTTTATTAAATGCTTATTACCCTTTAGAAACATCTATCTGAAATGGTGGCTTCACAGACTGTGTAACCAGTGCAGAGGAGAGCAGTGAGCTGCTATCAATTTTTAAGGTGCTGGCAGCTTTCAGTCTGAGAAGAAGGCTTACCTCCATATTTTGAACAATGTGGAGATGTCATTAGTTCGAATAGGAATCAAGATAAATGATGGAGTATTGGCCAAGATACCGTGTCAGTAGGGTAGCTTTGAAATCACCTTTCAAAATGAGCTCTCCGGAGGTATACTTAGATACATTGTAAAGTTACTAATGCTGTTTTCTTATTTAGTTTAAATTTTTGAAAACAACTCAAAGAACACATGCTTCTCTTTGGATTGGTAATGTCTCATTCAGAGAGTATTACTCTATTGCACCTAGAATTCTACGAAGTATTGACAGCAGTTGTGATATTCTATGAGATCGTGGGAATAGGCAGTAAGTTTGATGATGTGGGATTCTCTTCTATATGCTATGAATATGTTTTATTATCATTGGTTAATAAAGAAGCTGCTTGGGCCTATGGAAGGGCAGAATAGAGCTAGGTGAGGAAAACTAAACTGAATGCAGAGAGATAGAGGGCAGAGTCAGGGAGGCACTGTGTAGCTGCCAAAGGAGAAAGATGTCAGAACCTTACCAGTAGGCCACAGTCTCATAGTGATACACAGAGTAATAGAACTGGATTAATTTAAGATGTAAGAGGATAAGAATCGTGAGCTAAGAGGCCAAACAGTGTTGCAATTAATATAGGTTCTGTGTGATTATTTTGGTGTGGGCATCTGGGAAATCAATGCATAGTCTCTGTCTACAAAACCCATGCTCAGTGTCTGGAGCATAGATCAACAGAAGACCTAAAAAAAATCTTAAGGAATAAAGAGGGCTTCTAGACCCACAAAAACGGGAGCCAAGTGCATTGGTAGCACTGGGTAGCTACAATTTTTTTTCAAATAAGCTCTGTTTGCAGGCTGTAAGCAGAGGCATGGCTCCTTTAAGAAATGGCTTGTTGGTTTGTACTGGAAGTATGAATGGCTCTCACTCTTTTGGGAGGTCCTTCTATGGAGCACTTAGGGTTTGTGAGCAGAGTGCTACAAGTTGCTTACTGGTGACACAGACTGGCTATGTCCCTGGAGCTGGGCTGGTGAGCATGGCTCAAAGCCTTAGCAGTAATCCTAGCCACACCTGCTTAGCATTAAAAGAAAAAGCGTCCCTGGTGAGAAAATGACTATAGATACACAATAAAGACAGATTTAAACAAAAATAAACCTCTGAATGGGTCACAGAGTGCTTAAAAAATGTATGTATGCCTAAGGGGGAAAAAGAAAATGGGTATAGGCAGTTATAGAAAAAATAGTTTAAAAAATTAAAACAAAGTCTTTAAAGAGATAGTATAGTCATAGATTAAAGACGTAAAGAGAGTGAAAAAAAATTAAGCCATGTGAAAATAGAATATACACAGGGAGTCTGTATTATGTAAATTATTGTGTTTTCTTTGGATTTTTTTGACTATTAATGACTTAACTACTTAAAACATTTGATTGCGGTGGCTGCTAAGCTAAACCAACATAAAGGTAGGTATCTTGATTTCAAATTTTGAGTCTAAGGATATCTTACTTTGGAAAGAGGTTCTTCTTTTGTTTCCACAGAGGATGGGAACCTGTGGATTCCTTTCAGGCTAATGAAGTTTGATGGACCAAGACCCCCTGAAAGGTCTATGAGAACCCTAAAAATATTTTGCCCAACAAACAGCAGGAGGCAGTTTGGAGAAAATAGTGCTCAAATTCCCAAAATAATTTTTTAAATTTATTATTATTATTATTATTATTATTANCCCCTCCCAATTCCCTCCCTCTCTCCCCACCCCCCTCCATTTACAGTCCAAAGAGCAGTCAGGGTTCCCTGCCCTTCCCTGCCCTGTGGGAAGACCAAGGTCCTCCCCCCTCCATCAAGGTCTAGTAAGGTGAGCATCCAAACAGACTAGACTCCCACACATTTTTTATAAATCTTTGTTTTCATTTAAAGAGGGTTAATTATAAGTGATTAATGGTCACAGTAAATCTCTTTCTAAAGGAAAGGGGGGGATATAATTCAGAAATGAAAGCCTTACATTGGTATGGACTTTGGTTTAATTATACAAATTTAGGGTCAATTTTGTTATAGGTATATTTTTACTTGTGTTTAAAGTATTATGCTTAAAAATTACAGATTAATAGATAGTCATTTATAATAGTCAAACTTGTAGTCAAGTTAGTTAGATTTTCTAGATATACAGAGATAAGTTAGATAGATAATCTTCAACATTTCAAAACCCTACAGAATCTGGCATTTAAAAGGTTTTAAGAATTTGCGCTTTTCTCAATAGTATGACATGTCTGCTTCTGGCAGCACTGATCTACTTCAAGACAATGGTGGGCATCGAAGAGAATCCTGATAGAGTTTGCTAGCCATTTGGGCAAGAAATTCCTCTTGCCTGGACTGCTTAATGTTATACTGTATGAACTGGATATACAGGACCCACAGAAAAGTAACTGCTAAACTTTCCAAAAAATGAGATGGTCCTTCAGGGTTCCTGCTTCACAGAGGAAACTGCCAAACATTCTGCAAGATACAGAAAAAAAAGTGACTGACAAACTGCCAATATAGGCAAAATAGTCTTTCAAATTTTCTCCTTCATGGAAAAGCCTGCCAGATACTATGAGCCTGTAGGCTAAAGATGGATGTGTCAACATTACAGAAGAATTTCGGGTGTATTTAGGCAGTAAGATGTCTCTGCCAATTCTAGAGTTTTGGAAGTTGCTTACAATGCATTTCCTGTTTACTTAGGTAATATTAAATCCTTCTGGGATCTTTGATGGAGTTGAAGACAGATAGTTATAGTTTTTCTTAGTTATGATAAAAGATAATTAGATATGAAACTTTAGGTTCACAAAGAAAATAGATGATAAAATATTTTCTTTAATTTTGCCAGATACAAATAGACTAAATATTGTAACTGTAATNCTAGAGTTTTGGAAGTTGCTTACAATGCATTTCCTGTTTACTTAGGTAATATTAAATCCTTCTGGGATCTTTGATGGAGTTGAAGACAGATAGTTATAGTTTTTCTTAGTTATGATAAAAGATAATTAGATATGAAACTTTAGGTTCACAAAGAAAATAGATGATAAAATATTTTCTTTAATTTTGCCAGATACAAATAGACTAAATATTGTAACTGTAATTCTTGCTTGATAACTGTTTTGTTACATGTAATTTTAGTATGTTATAGTTAAAAACTTGCTTTTTATTTAGACAGAAAAGGGGAGATGATATGCAATTCCCCTCTGCTGTGAATATGTTTTATTACCACCAGTTAATAAGAAGCCACTTTGGCCTATGGCAGGGCAGAATAGAGTTAGGTGGAGAAAGCTAAACTGAATGCAGGGAGAAAGAAGGCAGAGTCAGGGAGACACCATGTAACCGCCAAAGGAGAAAGATGTTAGAACCTTACCAGTAGGCCACAGCCTCTTGGTGATACATAGATTAATTGAAATGGGTTAATTTAAGATGTAAGAGCTAGCTAGGAATATGCCTAAGCCAATGGCCAAACAGTGTTATAATTAGTACAGTTTCTGTGTACTAATTACACAGGTCTGGGTGGCCGGGAAATGAAAAAACAGACTCTGCTTGCAGTTGCTTCCATATTTAGTATTTACATTTTTGAAAAACAATTCAGAGCACACATCTTCTCTTTGGGTTGGTTATGTCATATCCAAAGAGTTCTATTGCACTCAATTGCACTCTATTGCACTCAAAATTCTACAAAGTGTTGGCAGCAGTTGTGATATTCTATGAGATCATGGGAATTGGCAGTAAATTAGATTTTTACTCACTTCTGTTTCTGAGGACTCTGGGACAATTTAATTATACCTGTTTCTTAGGTTCTTCTTTCAGTAAAATTGTAAAATTTCTGTCTTGAGAACTTCCAGACTAAAAGGTTTGCAATTTCTTTTTCACTGTCATTCTATCTTACAGTCAATTATCATGTTATGTTGGGCATAAAGACTTTGTTTTGAACACCCCAGGCTATTTTTGAGTCTAAGTATTATTGGAATTGATGGCAACATAACAAAAACATCTGGATGTCACTGAGTAACTTTATGCATGGCTCCAATAGCAATCACTAGAATTGAACCATTAATAGACTGGATTCTGAACAGCTGCTTCAATCTACGATGGCATTTTGTTAGCTGATTCAGGGATTTCTATAGAGAAGCTTTACTTAATTAAAGATATCAAAGTCAATAGGCCTACAGTATCTGTCAGTAGCAATATAGTCCCTGTCCTTTGATAGCATGGCTCTAGAGTAGTGGTTCTCAACCTTCCCAATGCTACGACACCCAGCCATAAAATTAGTTTTTATTGCAACTTTACAACTGTAGTTTTACTAATTTTAAGAATTATTATGTAAAGATCTGATATGCAACCCGTATGAAAAGGTATTTTACCTCCAAAGGATTGCGACCCACAGGTTGAGAAATACTGTTCTAAGGGCAGTCTTAGAGAGGTTTAAAAGACTCTATCCAGCCTAGGTGAGACTTTTTTGAATGTCACTCCGCTTTTTCTACTTTCTCTTAAAAATCACAATCTTGAGGAGATGATTTTCTATATTTATTGCGTTAGACAAATGAGTAATGACTAGAGTGTCTTTTCTCCTGCAGTGAGTCAGGACAGACTATTGGCATCTTTTGAAGTTCTCCAGAGAATTCAGTGAGGAGAAAGAAAAAAGGCCCTGTTTTGTGGGTAATGGGTGGGTGAGTAATCCAAAGTACTTCATCAGAAATTTATTACAGCTCAACAAATGGTGCTGGTATAACTGGATATCAACATGTAGAAGAATAAAAATAGGTTCATATCTATTGCCATGCACAAAACTCAAGTCTGAACCAAAGACCTCAACATAAAACCAATCACACTGAACCTCATAGAAAAGAAAGTGGGAAGTAAACTTGAATGCTTAACACAGGAGACCACTTCCTAAATATAACTTCAGTAGCAGAGACACTGAAATCAACAATAATAAATGGGACCTCCTAAAACTGAGAAGCTTCTGTAGTAAAGGAAAGGTCAACAAGACAAAACAGCAGTCTACAGAATGGGAAAAGACCTTCACCAAACCCACATCAGACAGAGGATTGATCTCCAAAATATAGAAAGAACTCAAGAAATTGGTCATTAAAAGAAAAAATAATCCAATAAAAATGGGTACAGACCTAAACAGAGAATTCTCAACAGATGAATCTAAAATGGCTGAAAGACACTTAAGGAAATGCTCTTAGTTATCAGAAAAATGCAAATGAAAACAACACTGATATTCCACATTACACCTGTAATAATGGCCAATATCATAAACACTGATGACAACTTATGCTGGAGAAGATGTGGGGTAAAGGGAACACTTCTTCATTCCTGGTAGGAGTGCAAACTTGTACAGCCCCTTTGGAAATCAATATGGTGATTTCTCAGAAAATTAGGAAATAATCTACCTCAAGACTCAGCAACCACTTTTAGGCATATATCCAAAAGATGCTCAATCATGCCACAAAAGCTTGTGCTCAGCTATGTTCATAGCAGCATTATTTGTCATAGCCAGAACCTGGAAACAACCTAAATTCCCCTAGACTGAAGAATGGATAAAGAAGATGTGGTACATTTATGCAACAGAGTACTACAAAGCGGAAAAAATAATGACGTCTTGAACTTTGTTGGCAAATGGATGAATCTAGAAAACATCATATCGAGTGAGGTAACCTAGACCCAGAAAGGCAAACATAATATGTGCTCACTCATAAGTGGCTTTTAGATATAAAACAAAGTAAATCAGCCTACAATTTACAATCCTAGAGAACCTAGTCGACACAGAGGACCCTAAGAGAGACATGTGTGGATATAATCTGCATGAGAAATAGAAAAAGACAAGACCCCCCGTGTAAATTGGGAGCATGGGGATCATAGGAGAAGGCAGAAGGGGAGGGTGCAGGAAGGGAGAGGAGTGGAGAAAAGTATATAGCTCAATAAACATAACAAAAAATAGTTACAAAGAAAAGAAAGTAGGTCCCAACTTACTACCCAAGCTCTCTGCTTTCTGACTACTAGCCATGTCACACTTCAGTCGCAGCTGTGAGTCAGTCCTGTAGCCATATCTTCCCCACTATGATGGACTGTATCTTCTCAAACCAAGAGCCAAGGTCAATTCCTCTTGTGGGCTACGCCTTGTCAAGTATTGGGTCACAGGAATGGAGAAAGCAACTAATATAGGATGTAATTGAAACTTTCAAAAGTAGGGCTTAGTGCAGCTATGTTATCAGATGGGGCTATGGGACACCCCCCCCCCAAACCCCTTCCTTTCTCTTTTACATCTCAACCAAGACTTGAGTTGAGAGGTTTTGCTCAGTAATGTGCTCCTACCATCCTGTACAGGACCAAAGCAGCAAAGCCAACAATCATGGATGTAACAACAAAAACTGTAAACCAAAGTAGAAAAAGACGAGATATTCTGAGTAAATTTGGAGTGTGGGGACCATGGGACAGGGCAGAAGGGGAGGGAGAATAAGGGAAGGGAGTGGAGAAAAATAAATAGCTCGATATAAACAATGGCAATTGAAGTATTTATTTAACCCAAATCTCAGCTTCTTTGAAGTCTCAGTGTAGATGATATTCATGTTCAACCAATTGTTCCTGGCTATGTGGACTTATGNGGGGGGGCGCATGGGCCTGAATCACTGTGCTGATCTTCTGTACCTAGCTTTGTCAATGTGCAGAACCAATGAACTCCTGAAGCCATCATCCCCTAAGCTCTCCTCCAAGTGAGACAGGTTGCTAGGAATTATTTCCCATTTAACATTAAAAGCAAAATATCCCCCAGATGGGCCCAAAACATGCTGCTAATGTTTGCGTGCATTCACCACCTGACACCTTTAACCTCAAAGTCTAGTGTGTTTTTTGTAATTTGTTGAGTTAGCTGAAAGGCGATCGCATTGTCATGGATTTTGGTTCAGGTGTTACTCCTGCATCTCTTGGTGGGACCATTCACCTTGGAATTGATTCTTGATAGGCCATTGTAAAAGTGAGCTGTACACCCCTATTTTGTTAAATGCTCTATTTTAAGCAATTTGGATAACAGTGGACGTGGGTAGATGTGATTTTCTAAAGTAATCCAACTTTGAAAACTGGTTAACATTTGCTATTGTCTTCCATGAGCACACCAGAGAGCTGTGTGGAAAGTGCTTTCTACATTTGCAGGTGCTCAATAAATGGCTTTTATTGACCTGTGCCTCTAAAACAGAACCGTGAGTCATGATACCCCTTGTATTTGATGCTAAACCATGGCTTAGTTTCTGAGCATTCTGTGAGTCACTTTTAGTAGCTCTTCTTTTTTTTTTTAATAATTTCACATGAAAGGCTGTAATTTTGTGGTTTCACAAATTTATATGATTCACATACATGTGAATCTTATAATGCATTGTATTACTATCGTTTTTGGTCAAATTTCAAAACTTGATGAGTAGCACACTCCCAAGTGGTGGTGACTAGAAAAGCGTTGCTTAGCTCTATGGGGAACAACTCTCTCACGTGAGTGATTGTACCCTCAGGGCTTCTGAGGCTCCCTCACGCTCCTGAGCAGCTCGAAGTGGGGGGTCCCTGTCTATTGCTCCTAGCTCGTGTGAAGTTGACTCTGTTGCCTCTATTTTAACATCACTCTGCCGAGTGCAATCATTTTAGATTTGAAATATGGAAGATTTCCTAGCCTTGGGATGGCTTTTAGGGATCAGCATCTTACCGAGGGGGAACCCCAGGGAGGGATTACAGTACTTACAGGTGTCTTCCTCTTCCATGGAAATGCTGATCACATAACAGGCATACACAAAACCAACCAGCTGAAAGAAAAGTGAATACTTTTAGAGTCTATACCAATATATCAATAACTTCTATGAATGTGTACATCTAAACAATAGCTGCTATTTAACCCTTTTTCAATGTTCGGTAACCTAAATAGCTTTCTAAAAAGTAGAAATAAATGAGAAGTAAAAACAATTTCTGGGTACCTCACTTAGATTCTGATTTAGGACATATGCACCATCATAAATTATTTCATATATATATTATATTTTACTTTTTTCATATTAATAGAGCTGTTTGTACTGTGTTCATTATTCCTATAACCATTTTAACGTTTACAGGAAGAAAAGGACTCGAAACATGTTGGATATAAATTAAACAGCAATCATCTACTTAATAATTTAAAATGCTGTGAGAAAGTAAATTCTATTGAGTACTAAATTGTTTTGTTAATTACATCATAATAAGATACATTAACTTGCTGACGATTAGTTAGTGGTGAAATATGGTAGAAGGAGAGAAAATGTATATTTCAATAAGTGTCTCAAATAACAAACGTAGCACAGAGCAGCCTTGCAGCTTCTCCTGTTTCTTCCAGCATTTCCCTGAATGATGATTTCTGTTCTACACAGTCAGGGACACAACAGTTTTCTGAGGTCAAAACTGTCAATTAATCTCAGCTAATCTAAAATTATTAGGGTTCTTCAATAGGCTTAAAAATAGCTGCGTCCTTAGCTCTTGAGCTCTTGTAATCGGCCATTTTGCCCTTTTCTGTGCGGTAAAGGTTTTTTTTTTTTTTTTTCCTCCTCCTATCCTCATTGTAAAATAACACTGAAATGGAAACATTCTGAGAGCCCCAGTGTCAAAGGCTTCGTACTGCAAGAAGTACCTATGGGATATATTTGTGTCCACAGCGATTGCTAACACAGGTGTATAACTCTACCACAGACAAGAGAGATAAAACTCCAGAAGTCCTGAGAGGCTGAATGAGAAGGTAGGGAGCTTGGCCTGTGAGTGCCCAAATCAAGGCTTCCTACTGGGGAAGGTGCTCAAAGAAAGAATGCTGGAACTCTGGGTCTAGAAAGGGATTATGCACATTAAGCAGTCAGCCAGCAAGTGGTAATGCAGAGGCACAAGGATGATACAGAGAAATCCTTAAGAGGAAGCAGCCTGAGGTTCCAGAGCCACCCAAAAGATCATTCTATGGGAAAAACAGCAGCCTGTGGAAACTGTCATATCCAGAGAGTGTCCTCTGCCAGCTTACTTGTGAGCCAGTCGTGTTCAACCCTTACTCCCTATGTCTTCCATCACTAATAGTTCATCTCCAGAATTAACAAGTAAGGAGGAGTTGAGACTAAAACAGCTGTATGGCTCCCTCTTACTGAATACCTGGGTAGTGAGATGGGGCTCAAGATGAGTTTTCATGAGCCTGGTTGAAATAATTTAATATCTGCAAAGGAACCCAAAGAAATTGTAAATTCAACTTGAAATATGATCCAAAGGGTGAAATAAAATAATGTCTTTGGATGTGCCTGAAGTGGCAATAGAATGAACAGAGCTGCTTTTTAATTTAATTAACCAACTCCAGCTGATTTGTGTTGAAAATCAGCTCCATACAGAAAAATGGAGTGACCTATGATCATCACCACTGCAACAGGGTTGAGAGTCCCCTCATGCTCTTGCACAGTCTCCAAGTCTCAGTCACACTCCCATGACCTTATCAAGACTGAGTCACTCATGCCTACATAAATACGCACCATTTGAATATTATAATGTACACTATTCTATCATTAAGTCATTTTATTATAATTTGTATTGGAATATTAATGTTTTCTATGTGTTTATTCCTACTTCTATAATTTGATTCCTAAGGTAGAATATTGCAATAAAGCGCCTCTTTTTGTTGTTGTTATTTTTACAACTATTGACTTGGTTTTTAGTGTGTTTGCTTCATTTCATTCAAAATCATGCCTCCTGGTGTTTTGAAATAGTCAATACAATTAAAATGTATAATTATTATGAGTCAGTTAAAAAACAATAAAATCTTTTATTCTACCTCAGTAATAACTGACCGTACTTGCCTGACCATGTCATTGGAAATAGAGGCTATTTGTTCCTAGAAAATGCAAATTCATAAAATAAAACACCTTCTCTTGTAACAGCTTTACTTCATCTGATACACTTTTAGTTTTTATTAGCCATAGTTGTGTAAATTGTATGAAGTTTCTTTGCCTATTTAGGAATTTATATTGTTAGTAATTTGTTTTTTTTAAGATTTATCTTTTATTCATGCATATATGTGTGTGCCCACATGAGTGTATGTGTACCACATGTGTGCAGATCCCTGTATGTGCTCGAAGAGGGCACTGACTGAATCCCTTGTAACTAGAGGTATAGATGGTTGTGAGCTACCATGTAGATATTGGGAACTGAACCTGGGTCCTCTGCAAAGCAGTAAGTGCTCTTAACCATTGGGTAACTTCTCCATACCCTATTCTTATTATTTTTCATGATGTTTTATGGTCTAAAATAATTGGTAAATGCATTGGACTTTTTTTTTAATTAAAGAAAGTAAAGGCGGCTTCACCACATTGGGACAGTTTTCCTGCTAAATTATAGGCTGAGAGGCACCTGCCCATGGACAGGTAAGTGCCTAGCTCTTGTTGGTGTCTCTGCTTGTTAAGTACACATTGTCTACCCAAATATATACTTATACTTAAACAAGAAAGTCTCTTATACTTGCTTTATGTTGCAGGTGTAACAAACTGATATAAAGAATAGAAAGTTGTTTTCTTTGTTGAGCCTGGAATAGGCTTCATTGAGCTAATATCAAACATCAGCAGGGCTGTAGTCCTTCTAGAAGGTCTGGCAAAAATCTGTTCCTTTACTTTTATAGCTTCCGTAAGCCTTCCGGATTCCTTGGCTGGTGTCACCACCTCTCTTCAATGTCAGCCACACCAGGGCACATTTCTTCTTGTGCTGCTCTCATTTTTGTCTTCCCTACTCTGCTTCCTTGTCGTACTTTTCCTGGTGTGGGTCATTGTGTTGAGCCCACTTGGACACTCTTGGACAATCTCCACCCTGTTAAGCCCATCTGATTATCACATCCACTTTCATCCATAAACACAAATTAGTTCCCTTTGTGTTTAGTAGTTATTTCATCACAGGTTTTAGCTCACAGATTGGGATGTGGAAACCCTCTAAGGATATTTATTCTCCATCTGTGAACTTGTGTTTTAAGCCACGGGCAGGCTTCCCATAGAACTTCAGTTCTAAGACATGGTATGAGAGAGTAACTTTCTGAGGTCTGCTTTGAGCTGGAATCATGGTACTGGATGGTTTGAACAGAGAAGTTGTGCCTTCATCAGTTCCTCTCAGTAAACTCCATTGTGTAATACTGAGAGAAAGCAGTTACAAGCGATGCACATCTTTACATCTGGCTTCATGTCTTTCTAACTTTACTAAAATATGTGTCCTAAGATCAGAACCTAATTGCTTTAAACATCACCCACTTCAAGTGGTTTTACTGAGAACTTCAAATTGTGGAGTACTATCTTTCATTTTGAGGTAGCATGACTTTTATTTTGAATTGTGCCTGACAGAGACCACACATATACCAAGAGAATGATGCATGTTCACTCTTATTTAACATTAGATACATAATTCACAGATGTATATGTAACCAGTTTTACCTTAAAGCCACAGATTTTTGCAGAAGAAGCATTGATAACACTTGAAATTGTTGAACTTAGAATGTAATTTGTAAATGTGCTGAACCCTGCATGAATTCCAGTTAACCTCAGGTTACATGGCTGCCACAGGTTGTAGTGATAAGGGGAGCGGGCCTGCTTTTTGTCCGGCCGGCTCCCGCACGGCTAGCTTATAC